>JAGVSQ010010884.1:0-12608 GCA_022683975.1 Rhyacophila evoluta
CACATTGCGGAGATCCATATACTCCTCTTTCGGAGTGAATATCTTCACACTGTGTGGATCCATATGCTCCACGTTGGGAGCAAACATGGTATAAAAAATAAATTACTTTAACATTGAATTGATAATCATTTTCCATATTTCACATTTATCCAGCCGATTTGACAACTATGCGCGCTTTTGAATCTGTGTAAATTGATCATATCCGGTTCAAATATTTTAACAACAAACTAAATGTTCCAAATCACATCATATTAACGATATCAATAATAAAAAAGGCTTAGTGAAGAACCCTTATGAAAAATAACATCCTCAAACAATTTGTCGGTACTCGTTCGAAATTGTAAAAAATAACATGTTATATAAAATTACACTGTAAGATATTTATGAAGAATAATTTTTTTGATATCATAATATATATTATATGTTATTTTTTAAAAAAATATTGCTAATCACACATTTATATTTTGTATTATGTCAATTTTATTAAACTATGTATTTTATATTCACATTAATGATATATAATGAGACCTATAATTATTATTTTTATGCGAAATGTATTCATAGGTCCATTTTATTTATGTCTCTGTAAACTATGTATTTCAACATGAAATCATATAATACGTATATTTCATTCATTGTTTTTCGGACTACTTACAAAAGAAAATACACTATTTCAACATATTATATTCGTTTTCATTCCAAAACTAAGAATTTATATATAATACATACAAACGTAATGTTACATCGATATCTTCCGTCTAGTGACACTGAATTTTTTCAATGATATCTACTCCAGAATCAAAGTATACAGATGATTCCACTGTGAATATGTCTACTGAATAGAAATGGAATATACCCACAATACAAAGATATATCTCAACAGCCAGTTGTTCAAATCAATGAGCAACCCATTTTCTATCTTTCATTTTGTTTAAATGGTTAGCAGCTGTGGGATTCTACTTTCAACCCCTAGTACCAAAATTCATGTAGTTAGCTCTCAATTTTTAGGAAATACTTTACTCACTCGATAAATTTTCTTTCCTCTCCCCTTTATCTCTTAATCTGTGTTTTTACTTGTAAATATTTGCTTTTAATTTTTTATTTATATATACTGTTTGTTTATTTTATACGGTATTAAACAATTTACCAGAAACACTATAAAATGATCTAGTTCTTTTGAAATTAATTTTGTATCAGAAGCAAAATACTTAAAATCCCTTTAATATTCAGTCGTACTAACCAGAAGGAAACAAAAAAAGTTCTTGGATAATATATATTTTGTAACAGTTTGACTTTGTGTCGGTTCACGTTCGTTGTCACAAACTTTTAACAAGGTTTATTAAGCAGTCCATAACTCAAATGTTCACTTTAGGTAGAAAGAGCATACTACCTTTTTGGTCATCCATGTTATAAATTACTTCTTAGAAACATAACAGTGCTTTCGTAATGTACAATATGAATGTACGCACATATACGTGAATAGGACCCCAAGTAAATATACATAGACCATTCTCGACAACCTAACTAACCGACCTCAAGCAAATTTATTTTTAGAATCTTTTAGTTAAACACTTTTTAAATTTTAATGTAATATTTACGAATGAATTTTCCCGAAACAATAATTATTTTTTTTAGAATTTACTTAGTAGAAATCTATTACAAAATAATTACATAAAATTAAAATTAACCAGTAAAATGGATTATCATATAATTACTCAGCCATTTCAAATTGAAACAGCGCTTTTCAAGTTTACTAAACACTGATAAAGCTTTTATAGTTGAATAAAAAATAATCCTATTATTCATTGGTACTATCAAATTAATTTAAATTAAATTAAATCTACACAGTGTGGAGATATTCACTTCGAAAGAGGAGTCTATGAATCTCCGCAATTTGAAGATGTCTTCATAGATTATTTTTCACGAAAACTGTTTCTCAGACAATTACTCGACCCAATGAGCATCCAGCCCTGGATTTTCGGATTTTTAAAATCCTATAGATGGGGAATCGAATCCGCAATTCCTGGATTGCAAGACGCGTAGGTTACCAAATACGTTACCGGGGTTTTACTTATTACAGTGAATCCCCGATTTTACGTTTACAAAGGGACTGACCAAAAATTTTGTTAGAGGGAAAACGTAGATTGGGGGTTTTAAAAACTTATAATATTATCATTCATTGAAAAAATCACGCAAAAACGTTTGGTATTATTGGGCTGTTTATCTTCCACGATACACCGAAAGTTTCTCAAAAAAAAATGACATACCAAAAATAAAGTTTTTAAAAAATATTAAATTATTGAATCAAAATTGCTTTAATTTATACATATTTATTTCACATTCAGTTAGACGTATATCTTTAACCATATTCCCTTCAAAATTGGAGCATATGGACCTACACACAGTGTGAAGATGTTTGCCCCAAAAATGGAATAAATATATTGTCATGGCATGTCTTAACAGGCTGTTTTTCACAAGAATTGCTTGTAAGACAATTTCTCAGCCCAACTTGGATTTTGGGATTTTTCAAAATCCGATGCATATGGGAATCGAATCTGCATTTCCCGGACGCTAGACGCTCACGTGAACTTATAACGAGGAAATAAAAACAGTATTGTTGCCATTAACTAAATGAGCGCAAATTTAATATAATTCTAATGGCTGATTGCTGGATCAGAATTGATTCGGAACACAAAACTGTTTGAATATTATCACTTTCAAACATAAAATCTATGCATTTATACCAAAACTTGCATGAATTTTTGATATAATTTGTTTAATATTATATCAGCTATATTAAAGTGTATTTATCTGTGCCTTTCCTGTATGCACTTCCTATATCAAACATAAAGGCACATCCAGGAAGCTCTTTCACTAACTATTTCCCAGGGTATACCACTATAAAAAGCTCTGCCAAATAAATGTTCTGAATAATATTAAGTGTTTTTTCAGGATTTAAATATTTTGGAAGTCGCTTGAGATATCTGAAATACGTGGCCTTACTATTTTCATCGTCTCAAATTCACCTTTAAAGTAAAAAATAGCTATATGGTTTGATTTCTCACTTTCTTTTATGAAACAAATTTATACTAATCGATCTTATACAATATTATCCATGCGTACTCTGGATCTATGGTATTGAAAAGCGATCTACTTATTCGACAGAAATTTCCCAAAAGTATATATTAATTATCCGAAACTTAGGTTATCATGCACGCAAGTGTTTTAGAGTTGAAAGATATAGAATGAAAAAAAATGAAAATGGAAATACAGAGACTTTTTGATCAAGCAACTATGTGAAGAGATCATCATGCTCGCCATATGACGTCGCAAACTCTTTAAAGTAACAAAATTCATCCTTGCGGCAGCCATATAGGATGCATTTAATTTTACCTTTTTAACTCTAATAACGCCATATTAAATAGTTAATTAGTTTTAATTTAAAGACATACTTTTATTGAAGTAAGTTTTTGTAAAAAATGTATTCAAGCTTAAAATTGAGCTTTTTACAGATAAAAAAAAACAAATGAATAGTTACCAAAATGGTTTGAGCTCGAAAAAGTTAATGGACATACTCATATTTATGTGGTATACTGATTGTAAAGAAAAACTCATGCAAAGCAAATCAGGCGAGGCCCGAAGTTTTTAGTATCCGCTGTGTTGGCATAAGCCGTCTCATTTGCATACGCTGCCAAACAATTAGTGGAATCTACTTTCCTATATGAAACGTGTTCAGAGGGAATGGCACACTATTGGACAAATCGCCGGATTAACCTATTTGTCGTTGTTGTTAATGGAAAATATAACAATCGGAAAATTGTATTGTTCATTGTTACTGAGCATTTACAGCCTGTACGACTATTTGCATTATTTTTCTATCAATAATCATTTAAACTATGTACACTTAAACATCGAATAATTGCCTTTTTTAAATAATTAAATACTAAAATAAAACAATACATTATAACTAGCCTTTAATACAGTGTGTTTAATAGCGTATCATTACTTGAAAGGACGTTTTTACACTATTTTATCTTACGCTATTAAAATTGTGTTTAATCTTACATTAATGTATTTGCAGGTTTATGGATACTATCTGTGGTTTTTCGTAACATATTAACATAAGTTTATTATTTTTACGATGCATCTAATGTGCTTGTGTTATTATGTATACTGCAGTGTTTAATTTATAGAAGTACAATTTTCTAAAGTGTGATCTTAAATAATAAAACTCGTATATCTCAAACTGTGCAATATTGCAAACTTCCAGCACGGCTGCTGGTAATAATCGCCCGTAATTAATTTTATTTAAGCGAGCAATTTCATTTTACCAAACATTCCTTCGAGTCTGTAATGCATTCTAAAACTGCAAGTGCAGCCGATGCACGGATAAGTATAGGGTACGTGCTAAATATAAACGAACGAAAACATACAAAGGATAACTTTTACTGACAAAATTTCAGGTGTGGTAATTGTACAGCTCGGTAAAAATATATCCATGCAATCCAGTAGGACCTTCCATTTTCGATGTTTGATTCACATTAAATTGGAAATATAAATGTTATGCCTTCTTTGCAATATTCAAGTGAGAGACAAATATACATATATACTTCAATAATGTTCACTAGTTTTGGTATGTGTTCAGGATAATTAACCACATCAGTATTCAAGAAAACCGACTGTTTTTATTCCGAAATTTTAAACTAACTTGCTAGTAGTAATGCCAATACAAAAAGCGATTACGATGAAATAAATTGCTTCAATTATTGATATACCAGTAATTTACTACATCTAAGTGAGAGTGATGAATTTTTATTAAATTCTTGAATAGGATTTGTTTAACTCTCTCACCAGACCTTATTTCTTTTCTTTCCCGAATTCTCTCGTTAGTTTTCATTTATTCATTACTATTTATATTTGCCTGCTTAAAAATATACTCATGTGTAACTTATATATTTCATGTTGTTCCTTGAATTTTAAATGTGTGATATTCTCAATATGCGACCGAAATAAATTGATAAAAATAAATCAATTTATCGTAAAAACACTTTGTTAATCACATATCTTACTTATCAGAAAATGACTTAACTTTATCTTTCCTTAAAATTTGTCTTTTATATTATTATCATTTGTTATTTTTTATTATTTGTATTCAATTACTTGATATGTGAGTTAAGCGTAATATTTCCGTTACTTAAAGTAAGGAGTTTGTAGACTACCGACGCGATAAAATGTAATAAAAGAAATATACCAGCCAGCATGCCAAAATATAAAAGATATAATACTCGTAGTCCAATATATTTTTTAAAATGATAATGGGGTTTGCATGTTTCTAAGAGATAAAAAATGGCTACAGGACCGACCTCAAAGATGACGGACTGATAAAGTTCGATGTAAATTCTTGACATCGACCGGAAAGACCGGAGACAGCTGAAGAACTTCACAGAGGCTACATCCACACGGTGATATGAGAAGGGTTTATATCCTGTAGCTGTATTATTTACGACCTAAAAGATGTAAGGCGTGTGTATTTAAGTAACGGTGTGACCTTGAACTTGCCTTACGTTCTGAACCGTAAACGTAATAGAGAGAGAAAAGTACTAGAACAACAAGTACGCGTTTTATATTTTGGGTTCGCCATATACTTTTCATCAAAATAACTCATATAAATTTCTTCGATAGCGTAAAGGTTAGCGTGAGCAAATCAATTCGGTGGATCCGAGTTCGATTCCCCATCTGTCGGATTTTAAAAATCCATACATGTAAGACTGGATGCCCATTGGGTAGAATAATTGTCTGACAAACAATTCTCGTCAAAAATAGCCATCAAGACGTCTTCTAGCTACGGAAATCTATATACTCCCCTTAAAAATTGCATATCTCCACACTGTATAGATTCATATGATCTACTTTGGGAGCAAACTGGGTACAAAAAAAATATACGCGATATAAAAATGTTGACACCACAACCACTTTGGTAATTACATGAGAAATCTCTTCATATCGCACATGAGAAACATCAGCGGTTCTTGATTTCAAAGTTTATAACTAACCTACGGTACCAGTGGTGATGTCAATACGGAGAACGATAGTTGTATTTAATTGTCATTCTTGCTTATCTACCTAAGTAGGAATTTCTAAAGTTGGATGTTATTTTATTGATTTCAGAAATATGATCTATCTCAATTTCTCACTAGGTCCTTATTCTTTTTGTCTTTTTTTTTTAAATAATATGTATTTAATTTATATTTTTTTCTTATTTATTATGTGATATCTATAAGAAATTTTTAGAGTACTGTGAATCTATTTAACTCGTGATTTTGATAAAGCAAATTAAAAAATAGAATGTAATATATCCTCTTTTGTAAAGGAAAAAAATATATGATTTATATTATATTTTCTTTATTATTCTAATAGTAAAAGCCTTTTTCATTTTGAAGTTATTTCATCTACTTTAAAAAAAATGTATTATATAAATGTGAATAAGGTTGATGTTACTTATATAATCATAAAAATATTAAACACACATAATAATAAAATAAACTAACTTCTTTTAAAGTGAAATTTAAACATTCAAGTATTTTTCTTCAGAAATAACAAGCAAACTTGTTCAAGTGCAGATGGCAAGTATAATACAAAGCTCAGACTGGAAGTTTTTTTGCTATGGAAAAGTTTTCAAACGTTTTTAATGGAGATCATCCCATGGAAGAAAAATCGCTGCAAAAATGTGAAAGGATAATTAAGCTTATAAAGGTTCGAAGAATATAAGTTTCATCTTCTTCGTGTTTTTCTCAGCCGGGAATTATCAATCTTAATTGTATGTTTTTCTTTTTTTTGTGGCGTAAATCGCTGTAGATTCTTTGAAAAAAAGTTTCATTCAAATACTGAAAAATGCAATAGATATTATAAATTATTTTTAGCCAACTAGTCACCAAACAAGATATCAATTCCTGCATCTTTCGATTATTAAATCTAGTAATCATGGGATTTTAAAATGTGATTTTTGGTTTTTAAAACTGACCGATCAGCTTTCGGACCTACCAGAAGAACAAAAATTTAAAATTAAAAAAGTCGATTTATATTTTATATATCCAGAGTCTGTAAGCGCAAGACATATTATATACGAACAATTGATTTAAAAACTTTTTAATATTTCTAGAAAATTATTTAAAATTATTATAAAACTTATACCAGGTATTGATTTTTTTTTCAGATCTACTATCTTTGTGTTGTTCTCTAAATCTAGTGAATGTTTCAATTTATTACTTAATTGAAGAATTGAATTCTAGAAATATTAAATTTTATGAAATACTGCTGTCTGTGAGTCGACACTAATTATCATATCAATATATGATACGCAATTTTAAATTACAAATATCGGTGTTAAAATCGTTATTTTTTTTTAATTTTACTAATTTATTTTGAACTAATTTTTTTTTTATCTAAATTTTCTAATATTTCTTACAAATAAGAAATAGCAAGTTATCATTTTTAACCCAAAAAGAAAAAATTAACTAGCAAGTTATAAATATATGCAATAGATCTAAGAAAGTATTAAAAGTTAAAGTCTGTTGCAGACAGTTTGCCGCCCATCGTGATTAAGTATAGGAATGTAAGAGCATGCTCTTGTGAATCGCTCTGTACCAAAGATAATGGATTCGAGTCTCGGAGCTGTTTAAAATCTATGTCTGTATTTTAAAATGGTAAGATCTCTTTTATTTTAAGTTAATTTTGAAATATTGATTATGCCATTATAAATCGGAATTATATGCGGTAAATACTAAGGACATATAATCTTCTGTGATTTTACTAATAAATTTAATAAACCGTTGGGCGAGATGTGAGTACAGGAGCTTATATATCAGATTTTGCTGGTTTGAATAGTATGGTTACCAAAATAATTAAATTTGCAAGATTTCAAAGGAACAATTGGTAAAGAAAAATGATTTTCAATTTGGATATTTATAAATTTTACTTTCAAAGAGGACATCGTAAAAATAATACATATTGTATTTGTGAAATAATTTCAGTTAATTATATAGAGTAAAGTTTTGATTCTAATGTATTTTCATTATTAATGCATTAAGCCTCCTTCATTATTTATTTATGTTTCATAAACACGCAATTAAATGTCAAATATTATCCCTTGATTACAATAATTAAGGATACTTCAAGTTGTTAAGTCCCCCTTACAATAGTTGAATGGTTGAAGTTTTCATCTCTATGGTGCAGTTATTAGTTTATATTTATTACACGCCATAAACAATTGAATATAAATTAAGCCTTGTAATAATATATTTGTTAATTTATGTATATTTGCAGACGTTCTCAGTGCCAAACTACTAAATATTAAACGACTGTATACATTGCTCAAGTATTATCAAAAACTTGAATACTAGTCAATTATCACTGCTGAGGATGGATAAATAAGCAAGTGTTATGTAATAAATAACAACAACAAAAAATCTGATTAAAACAAATGTCCCAACTGAGAGAATAATCAATAGCATTTTGTATCTTTTCTAAATGTTTTTTTTTATTCTTTTAAAATAATTATATTTAAAATTGAAAGATCATGTGCATAAGAATGCATAGTAAGTATTGTTCAATCTATTGGACATCTAGTTGTTCATTATTTTGTGATTTCTACTGTCTCATTTTAAAAGCCTTAGTAGTGCTCGATACTGAGGCTACTGAATGCTTAATTAAGGAGGTTATCTATTATATTAAAGATAATTTTTCTAGCAGTGTCAATTTTTTTTTTAAATATTCTTAACAAAAAGTGTAAATTTTTCTTTTTAATATTCTCATATGTACAAAAATATTTTTGATATATTTCTCAATTATAATCGTGTATTTATTTAAAAACAATTGGTGTTGATTTAATTTAAAAATAATTGCTTGCAAACTGGACAACTGGGTGAAAATTCAACAAACATTTTCACCGTCGTCATGGTGAATTTCACTGAAAATGACAGCCATAAGCACGTCACGATAAGCATCCCAGCGTAACGTTAATTACTCAGTAATTCGTGATTATGATGGGATTCAGATCGCCTACACATGCCACTATCGCCAAATTAGGGAATAATAATATTATCGCGTTTGTTAGGCTATGTATCATTTTGAATGCCGGAACGGCAACCCCTATCTCGATTCTGACTAAGGGTTGGTTTGTCTTAATCGCCATTTAATTGAGATAAATGCCACTCATACAAAAATCTTCCAACAATAATATTGTTGAAGATTTAATAAATTAATTAAAATATTTTTTACACGCGCAGATAATTTGTTAAAATAGGTATATTCATGAAAATCGCTGATGCTCGAAGAAAATAAATTTTGAATAGAAATTTGCACACATAATAATTACTATAAAAAGTTTGGATTGTTCAGAGTTGACTCGATCGGATTGAGATGCAAAATTTAAATTTTCAAAATAACAAAATTTTTAGTATGTAAATGTTTGCAAATTTCACATCAAAATTTAAATGATTATTAACTGGGTATGACATAAATCGAGAGCTTTCTCATTGTGTATAATGCATTGGTAAAATTTAATATAAATGGTATATAGCGAGTGATTTTTCAACTTTATTTTTAATTCTTTTACATAGTTATACGTGCATATATTATTTCTTAAAAATGTGAAGTTTTCAAATTATCAAAGCCTTTATTGCTGTGTGTATTCATAATTAGTGATTCTATTAAGCAACACTCCAAATGTCATAAACAATAATATTTTTTTTTCCTTTCTTGCAATTACATTTCTACAATATTTATCAAATTATGAAATATTTTTTATATTATTAAATTGAGAGTTATGTCCATACGGCTTGATTAAATAAATCTTTTATAATTGTGGATGGAGGTCGCTTAATTCACTACTAGCATATTCTCTATCTAAATTAATAGTACAAATAATATGAGTCCAATGAGCTAAAAGAGTGTTTACAAACTAATTCTCATTAAATGATTATTTTTAAATCTCTTAAAAAAAATTAATACATGTACGTGTACAAACTTTTTTAACATTATTTTATAACACGTGTGAAACAAGAAACAGCTGCAAAAGTCACGTTGTTATATTTAAATACAAACTGTGAAAACTCTATAAATTTCCAGGAAAAAAAAGTACTTTGACTTTCCAATATACAGGTTTATTCTTTTTGCATATTCTCTATTTTGTATTATTTTCAAAGTGAATGTATTCGTAGCAGAAGAGAGTGTTTGAATTGCGTATTCCTATTTCATGTAAAACAACACTCGCTCCAAATACATAGTAAACTTGTACAATAAGTTCAGAGTAATTTTAATTGTTATTGAATTTAAAAAAAAATGCAGGTCTAATTGCTTAATGAGTCGACTAATTGGCTGATATTCAATTCTCGTGAAAAAGCTGTCAAAAAAAGTTTATACAATTCAAAAATCTATATATTCCAATTCTGAAGTAAACATCTCCACACTGTTTAGATCTGTATCTTTTAGAGCGGATATAGTAAAAAAAGTTTTATCAAGATTTTTTTAACGTATAAAATCGTTCATATGTCTACTGAAATTATTATGCTGAATTTCACGTCAATATTTTTAAAAAGTTACATTCAGATGGGGGTGTTTCCCTAAAGTATTCTCGTATGATATATCCGTGGCATAAGTTATTGGCAAACATAAACCGACAGAGTTTTTGTATGGCGCGCTATCATGAATGTAAATGCTAAGCCTCGGATGCCGTTATAGAAGCGAAACGTGTATCGAAATGACAGGATGATGTATTACAAAAATACGCAGACTGCTAACGGCAAGTCAATACTCAATACCGTTCGATGAAGTACTTTGTTCCTGCTTTTGAAAAATGCCCATCCGTAATGATTATTGTGTACGTATGAAAAACATTTCACATAAATTGCGCGCATTCGTTCGTTCATTTCATGATAGATCTGTTTTCCTTAATGAAATAGCTTTTAAGACTGAAAAAGCTCGGAAATTATTTTTTTTGAGCTTTATATTTCACGCACTGGACTATAATGTAGCTATATTTTTTTCTCAGCCATACATCAAATTTGTCCAAGAAAATTAAAAAAAAAATAGCTTACGTTGTTTTACCGTATAAATATCGCTTTAATCCATAAGAGTATATTTACATAAGCGTTACGACGAGACTAATAAACTAAACTTTTTTATTTATTATAAATACAAAAGAAAATTCTCGTATGTCTGTTACAAGAAATTTGCACACGTCGCTTAAATTTTAGGTGACCTGTTTTACTGCTAACTTTTAACATTACCACCGATGTTCACCAAGAAGTATTATAACTTTCCCCGACAGAACCGTTTAATAAAGTTGCATAAATCGTAATTGATCGTAAATCGTAATCGTAATTGGAGAGAGTAAAGCTAACTAAATTATCTTAAAGAGAGATGTTTAGTAATTAACCCAATCGATGAAATAGTATAATATTAGTAAAATACTTGTGTCAAGAATACTAAGAATGAAATTTTACCAAAAAAAATACTGATGTGTACTCTTCAACAGTTTTCTTTAAAATTATATTGATTATGTACGCGACTTAGCTTATCTTATTTGCGGATGATGTGGTTCATTTTAGCGAAAATTTCGTAAATATTGAAAATTCCGTGCATAAAAAGCTGTGCGCAAAAGGGCCTTAAACGTTTTTCATGTCACAAGAGTGGGCAAATTTTTCTTCTGCCCGCCGAAGTGAAAACAACAGGCATTCAGGGGAGCCGTTTTTCACGACGCGGCGGGCAAAGCTAATCTTCGTACAATGTCAAGTCGACCACAAATCCTGCCTGTCATCTGCAACCGCCGAAGGCCGCGCGGGGCAAAGGAATGAGAAGAAGCCTTGATGAAAAGGAGGGTAAACACTGATGGTTCTACCTTTAACCCGTTGAATTTTATTATCTACTTACGTAAGTATGCTAATCGCAAAAGGGATAAAGGTATCTGGCCGAATTTTAAAGAGCTTTTGGTTAGATTCTATTACTAACGTAACTGGCTTACAAGCGTGCGTTAATATACATCCAGAATCTAATACAAAATTAATTAATTAATTTTTATACTATACATTTACTTAAGCTCTATAAATCTATCACTGAAATTTATCATTAAATATATTGCTCATGAAATAGCAATACGTCGTATACCATGGAGCAAAAAAACTCAAGAGAGGAATAAAACTCGTTACAGTCTATAATTCTATATCATTAAACTAAACTTTGTGTTTTTCAAATTTTAATAGGTTTAATATTAAAAATTTAATAATATCGATTAAAGAGAGTTTTTTTCACCGTCTGTAAAATTTGTACCGTGTGGTATACGAGGTGTTGTTTTGTCATGAGCAGTATTCATTTTAGCAACGAGAACATTTTTGATTTTTTAAATGAAAATTAAGTCTTTTGAATAAGCATATTAAATGCAAAAATACGGGATTCTACAAAGTATGTATTTTCTATGCTATAAGATTCTGTCTCCCCGCTAGCGTAGTTAGTAGCATGCGTGCCTAGCAATCCGGGGAATGCGGGGTCGATTCCCCATTGGTCGGATTTTAAAAATCTGAAAAATGCAGGACTGGATGCCCATTGGGTTGAGT
>JAGVSQ010010885.1:0-12603 GCA_022683975.1 Rhyacophila evoluta
TAAATTGATATGATGAGTGACGATATTTACGAAATATAGAGCGAGAAAGATTTCTCGTTTTCTAATAAAAATGTAGTAAAAGGCTTTGACAACAGTTGGCAGTCAAAATATTTAAAGTATGAGGCACGTATCGTTCCGAGTCCGGCAAATAGACGCTAGAGTACACAATCACGTATTATTACGGGTCCCGCAGGCCAAGTGTTAAGTAAAAACTCAGTCTAAAATTCATTTTAGCTAAGTTATAAAAAGCTGTATTCTTTATCAGCCGTGTGGGCATGCATGTCTGATATTCAGAGTCTGATTTTCACAGTAATTATAATATGTTCGTAATGATCATAAAGCCCGACACGAATTCAGAATAATTATCAGGAATGTAAGTAATCTTCAACTAAAACTCTACAGCTCATGCATCCACTGACTATTTAATGCATGCATTATTAGAATTTAACACTTAACTGTAATATGTATAAATGTAAACTTAAAAATTGTTTTAATTAATTTAAATTGTCTAATCACAATATAATCATTAAAATACGTTTCCTGTTCCCGACCTATCGCATTATTTTGAATTAAGTATTAAATTTAATTAATTCTAGCATATTATTTATAAAGAAGTAAGAGATTTATAATTGGCACTGTAATGTGTTATTCATAACCACCAAGCGACCATTTATTTTAAAATAATATTTAAAATCAAATGTAGATATTTAAAAAAAAAACAACCTATAAATAACCAAATATTAGCGATATTTATTATCAAAGTGGAATACATGTGTAAAATCAAGTTTTTATTTAACATAGTACTTGTAAGGGCATAGCCACATAACCTCTTTACGGTCACGCTATGGAGCGACCACTCAGCAACACAGTGACGGTTACTTGAGTACTACTAAACTGTGTAGTAATACATTCGCAGTAGGCACTCAAAACCGTTCAGAAATAACGGCAGTTGTATTCGGCATATCCAAAAGTTATGTTCGCAAAACATTTCGGCGTATATTCGTCATGTGTACTATGTTACGCACTATGCTTCGCGGATATACACGTCATAAGCACTAAAGAGGTTAACAAATTAAAACAATTCTTACAACGCTTTCGTCGTATATCGAATTAAATACAAATTCAAATAAAATCGATATATTAAAGTAATTGGACATCACGTTTACCATCTATGATAGCGAATTTGTGTCAACACATGCATGTGTAAATGTACGTATATGTTCGGACTATTATATATATGCACTGTAAAATCTTCCCCCATTTCCCAAAATGCCGATTGGGTTGAGTAATTGTCCGACAAATAATTCTCGTGAAAAATAATCTGTCAAGACGTCTTCACACTGTGAGATCCATATGCTACATGTTGGGGGTGAACATGGTATAAAAAATCTCAACTATAAAACGCACTTATGTATAATCCGCATTTTCTGATAAATTAAAAACACGCACCTTTAGTTTTGTTCTGTGGTCATCCGGAAGATGCTGCGTAATAGTAGTTCTTCTGCGTACAGAAAGATTATTTCGCTTCATAAAACGAACCACCCACCCGTATGACGCTTTAAATTCAGTTAGGCCAGATAAAACATTTTTAAGTTCCAAAGCCTTATGCCTGATTTCAATACACGAAACACTGATTCTCTGTAGTCTTTTATCCGTTACCCACTCCAGTAATTTTTCTTCCAGATTCGGAAAACTGGGTGGTAGCCCACGGTTAGCCATTTTTTCACTGGGCAATTCTTCTACAGCATCTTTGTTTTTACGCCACGAACGAATGTTTGCCTCGTTAATCGAAAAACGACGACTTGCTGCCCGATTCCCATGTGATTCCGCATATTTTACCACCGATAACTTTTTCGTTGCAGTATAACACTTCCTTGAATGCATTTTAATGTTATACTATTTAATGAATACACTTTATCAAACAAGCTACTTGTAGACCGTATAAAAGAAAACCTTATTTGTTACTGAAAACACGGCGTATTCATCTGGCCATCGCGCAAGTTACTACGCAGTTATTAATTCCTTGCCTCGCCTCGCCCTTTATCAACACTTGCTCGCAAGGATCGCAAATCATATAGTGCAAAATAATAGACTGGATCTTTGGAAGAAAGCCATCCGTCAAGTGGCCATGGATGCAGTGATAAAAACCCGGCAGAGTAGGTGGGACGCCTCGACTAAATGCAAGGCACACGTTTTTTTCCTAATATTAAATGGCGCTTGGAGATAACCAAGCTGACTCCAAAACAAGATGCTAATCACATTCTGTGTGAATGTCCAAAAAATTGTACGGAGCGGGAAAAGTTTCTCAAGTCGGTCCAATGAAAGGAAAAAAGACGCATTCGCTTATCATAATGTATGTTTGTCTCCCCGGTTAGCGTGCGCGTCTAGCAATCCGAGGAATTTGGGTTAGATTGCCGCATCTGTCAGATTTTTAAAAATCCAATAATACAAGTTATTGTACAATTCTGGTGAAATAATCTGTCAAGACTTCATATTACGGAGATCCATATACTTCGCTTTCGGAGTGGATATCTCCACACTGTGTAGATCCATATGCTGTACTTTGGGAGTGAACATGGTATAAGAAGAAGAGGAATCATAATGTATACAACTTAATACACGTTCTATCAAAAGAATATAAGCTGCAAATGCAGAATTAGTATCTAAATTTAACTCGCAAGTTTGAAAAATGGATGGCCTATGAAATTTACGACTAGAAAATGGATTTCCTTCCACTACATCCACTACACTAATTAATATTTTATCTTTGACCTAAAATCATTATATGGACTTTTTGTCTCCTAAAAATTTGTTATGTTTGTGTTACGTCCTTTTTTCCACGGTCAAGTTATCAAGTATTTTAAATCTTTGGACCCTTTCAATAAATAATATTTAAAAAAAATGTAATCTTATCATTTGTTATCAAGACAACGTAGTATATACTTGTAAATATTATCAATTACAACGTGATAATTGTGTTCATATATCCTATTTTTTTTCTTCATAAAAACGTCTTGAAATTGTAGACAATTATAGTAAATTTATAGTTAGACACGTGACAAAATAGAAATGAACGATAAATGTGTTTCGATTTCCTGCAACCTAAAGCAGCTGTTTGTGTTATACAAATATTAATTACATCACAAAAAAGATACGCGCTGTTGGATTATAATTGTAATTTACCTGTTCGTTGTGTAGCGAGTAAGCCTGATTCGGCATCGGATCGAAGAATATTTCCGTTCCGTCATCTTCTTCCGCAGCATTTTCAGCTGAATATGTTGTTGAGGCATCTGGAGTGACAGGATTTGTTCCTTCTTTTGACTTTGGACCTCGTAATCCTAACCGTCTTTTGAATCTATTATACCATCCGTTACTGGCACAGAACGATGGTTCATCTTTTGTGCTGTCCGGATTTCGACATTTCAAATCTTCGTAGATGACTTGTGCTTTTGCCGAAATGGTTGTCTGGGTTACATTGATACCGTTTTGTACTTGATGATCCATCCACATTCTAAGAATCTTTTCCATTTCTTCCAGCAGTGCACCGCGTCTCGGATTCACCATAATGGAATTTAAATTTCCCGTATTTTTGACATATTCCATGATTTTAACTCGATTTCTAGCGATAGTTGTTATTGTAGAGCGCGATATATTGAGTGTCCTTGAAATATTTCCTTGGGACTCCCCCTTATCAATGCGTCGAAGGATCGCCATCTTTGTTTCAAACGTGTGGGTTTTATGAACCCGCTTTTTATCTGAACTCTCATTATCGTTTTCAGTTTTAGGTTTACTTGCCATTGCAGAATAATACACTCACACGAGTCAACAGAATAAAAAAAATATTCAATAAACGCAATAAATCGATTTTTTTTTTAATTAAAGTTAAAAAACATCAGGAACGCGACGGACGAATAACGTGTTTACTGTTCGAAAACTCGAAAATTACTAACTTAACCTCGGGGGCTTCCTCTCGTATCGTGAGGTGTCGGGGGAAATATACGACGGTCGTATCATGAGGTGTAGTCAATCGCGGGGGCAGTTAATTTAATATTAATATATTTTTACTTATTAAATACAATGCCATCTTATCTCAGCGTATTAGTATTAAATGTATTATTATTATTACCACACGCCTTATAACCGTGTACATTTTTATTATATTCTTATTTACATCTCGACTTGGCACGGAGTAAGTAAATTAGCAAATACACAAAATTCCTACTGCAATATGAATACAGAATCGAATTTCCGTAAATATTTTATATATCGTCTCTCCAGTAGCGTAGTTGGTAGCGTGCGCGCCTACTCTCATTTCAAGATAGAAAATGATAAATGTAGTCCCGGTATAACGGTGTAAAATAATTTAAAATATATGTTTCTGAATAAAAATAAAGTTTATGTGTTTACTTGCCATATTTTCCGGTCCGACAAGAGAAGAGTCCATTCTTGAGCCCAGAAAATTTAATGCATCGAAATACCACAGAGTTGGTACATAGATCCCGCGCGATCCTTTATGCTTTGATACCGAAATCTAAAATCAAATGAGTCATCAATAAAGTACATATATATATTTTAAAACTATATAACAGATTTTTCTGGTTTACAGGTTATATTTACACGCTAGTGTATTGTAATTAGATATCTCACATCGTGGAAACCATCTAGTAAATTTAGGTAGTTATAAAAATACAAAAGGCAACAAATATTTTAAAGAGGTCTTTAAATTGGTGTATATTTACCTTTTTTAATTCTTTTGAATAGCTTGTACGCATATTTTCAATCTTCTTTTTTAAAACTTTCATCGTAGCGTCTTCGTCGAATTTCTTGTAAATTTCTAATAAAACCTTAAACCCTTCAGCTCTCATCTCTTTCTTCATGTAGTCCTCATGGTCCCTTTGCCATAGAAACGTCATGCTTTTATACGTATTTATCATAAGCAATAACATATCCTTTTCTCTTTTGCACGACATGGCTACACAAAATGGCGGCGCGAGCCGAAATAACGAACAAACAGTACACACGGTCACAACCGTTCGACGCGCTCGTCGGGCGGCAACTAGTTTCCCTACCCGCCCTAAAAGGCCTATTACACTACACAATATTAAGTGCTCTTACTGCAGAGTGGGCGTGGTCTCTTGTAAGTGCTTTAAGTGCCGACGGCTTAATACACCGCACTTAATTAGGGCAAGGGTCTTGAAATTGGGTGGCGTAATAAATGCATTAATTTGGCTACATATATACCCGTTTTTACATGGCTGGTAAATACACAGCTGTTGATTTAATGTTTTAATTTGAAACTAGCACGATGAAATATGATATCCACGAAATAGACTTCTTCATAGCTATGAAAGTTAATAAAACATGTACAAATTATGTGTTAATGAAAAAAAATATACCAATGATATAAGGATTGTAAATAATAAAACTTTAGTTTACAAAGTGACTTAGACAAAAAAACCAAGATATGTGTTCTTGCAATATTGGCGACGATTTGTGTCACACAGAAAAACATTTCTTTTTACAGTTTTTATATTTTTATTTGACCATATTTGTTTAGTTTAAACATTTTTTTACTATTATTTGATCTGTCAACGGCGAGAGTGCATTTGATGATGAATCGCTGGTGATACATCTCTGTGTATGTATGTTGAAAAATATCTCAATAAAAATGAGAATATAGGGCAAAAAATGGCAAAAACTTCGTATGCCCTGTCCCAGCACGCTATATCGAGCGGGCGTTTGCGGCGTTGCCGGATTGTGGCGCCGCGTCCTCTCCTCTCCCACCGTGGCCCGCGCAACCTTTCCCCGGCATTCATTCGACCCGACCCGTCGGCAACGTTTCATTCCAGCTACCTACAGCATGCCCGGAAACTCCCAATATTATTTATGGATATCGTTATTTTACAAAATAATAAATTACTGCAATACTCATTATCTTAATTTCTATTACGTACATCAGAATTCTTTAATCTTTCATTGCCTTGAAACCTTTCTGACTTAAGGTATTTCTGAAGGAATCCTCGTGATTTGAATATTTTTGAAAAGGGTACAGGAAAAAGATCTAACACACATCAATGTTGTTAATTTTTCTTAGATAATTCGTTACATTAGGTAACCAGACAACTTCACAGATGACTAGTGCTCACATGACATCTGCGCACACATTGAAGTGCTCACACTAACACAAAAATTAATATTATGACATTTTATACTTAATTTACGTAATTATAGTATAGGTAGGTACCATTGAAATAAATTTTTGTGTTAGTGTGAGCAATTCAATGTGTACGCAAATGTCATGTCAGCACTTGTCATGCGTGCAGTTGTCATGGATCCGTTAAGTTAACATCACATTAGGTATAATTAATACACTAGATTTAGTTATTGCGTATTTTAATGTTTGTCTATTTCGCCCCTTTAAAGGTAAATCTCATTAACTGCATTTTTATAGTTTTGAGATATTGAGGTTTAAGATATTTTTTGCTATATAAAATCCGTTTCTTAGGTTTCACTCTTCTGTTTTTTTCTCCGTTAATAGAATAGCTATCGCCAAACTTTTTTTGCAAACGATAGCCCCTGTAAAAATTAGTGGATCTATCAAAAAAGTAATTTTGGCCAAAATTGAGTTTTATCTTTAGGGGGACGATTTGGTTCTGGTCCAAAATCATTAGATAGGCGTTTTTTGTGTCTGCAGTAAAATTGTTTCGTGGGGATTACGTTTTTTTTCTTTCCACAGTCGATATGTAACATAATAAGGGGCTAGTTCCAAAGTGAGCTTATTGCAATTTACCAAAATTGAATCCTTCGGATATTTTCCGGACCCTGACCTACATGAAGGTCTACAAACACACATACATGTATATATAGAAACTAGAGAAAATAATCACTTACCGGATTTTTTACTTCTCCTTACTGCACACACATCTCACAGTATAAATATTTTATAAATTTGATTTTCAAGTTATTTCTCGGCAGTTACTTTTTAGACAACGTGTCTGAAATAATATGAAGGATCGCTCGGCTGGGTTGTCTGTCTATAGCTGAACTTAGGGCTTTGTAGTTACGTTACCTACCTAAAATGTTTCCCTATCATCTTTAGTAGGTACTATTTACCCAGAAACGTAATATGTCCCTGACCAACGTTTTTTTCTTGCAATTATAACAAACGAATATAATATTTGGCTCCCGTAGTGCATAGGTTGGCGTCCGCGCCTAGCGTTAAAAAATCCGAAAAAACTACACTTTTTATACATACCATGTTCACTCTCAAATTGGAGTATATGGATCTCCACTGTGTAAAAGCGTCTTGAACAGATTATTTTTTACGAGAATCATTGGTCAGACAATTGCTCAAAACAATGGGCATCCAGTCCTGTATGTTAGGTATCGAACACGCATTTTCCGGATTGCTAAGCGCGCACGCTACCAACTACGCTAACCGGGGGCACTTTGGGTTGAGGAATATTATCTGATAACCAATTCTCGTGAAAAATAATCTGTCAAGCCACCATGTATGTCTTCACATTGCGGATATCTATATACTCTAATTTTGGAGTGAATTTAAGAAGTTTGCGTTCGCATTGCATTTGAAGAATGCGGGTTTGATTTCCACATCTGCCAGATTTAAAAAAAAATCTTAACAATGCAAGATTTAATGCCATTGACGTAAAATAGTTTGTTGACAACCAATATAGTCTGTAACGCCACGTCTATACATTGCAAAGATCCCTATACTCCACTTTCGGAGCGGATATCTTCACACTGTGTAGATCCATACGCTCCACTTCGGAGCAAACATGGTAAAATAGAATATTCTTAGTACTTTATATGTATATATTTGAAAATCAATATCTGTTTGATTGGATATAATTGGGTGAATTGGGTTCCAACGATTCTTAAGGAACCAATTGGCTTAGTTTAAACACCTTCAACGATCTTTTGAAAATGGTGATGGATGGTTGAACTGGTTTATGGGAGATGTTAGGTTAAATTTATCGATTGCTGCAGAATTTTGCTCCTATCGCATCATTGTCGTCGCCCTCGCCTCATCTTCAGGTCCATATTTTCAAAATGATATCGAACTTGCCTAGCTAAATGTGTATTCGTTGAATACATTGGATATATATAACTGAAATTCTAGATTTATAGTACTTTGACGAGCTGACTTTTCGATGTCCCATTAATAATAGCAAGTATATTCATAATAAGTAATAAAATCTTAAGAAATAACTAATATACAAATCACGCATTTCATAATTGTTTGATAAAGTGTAAATTTCAAATTTGACGTTCAAGGTCAAATATTGCCGCGCTGGAAGAAATTTTCGGATAAAACACCCCGCGTCGAAAGGGTTAGGTTTTTCACATTATTGCCGACGTTTTCCCTTTTAGGCCCCAAATACAATTTGATAACGCAGTACCTATCCGTTTAATTGCTAGGTAGTGACTTCTAGCCTTTGATAATATAGAATCGTTTCTGATTTTACTCAACGTTTCCCGTCTCCATTGTAGATTTAATTCTCACACAAAATATTTCTTACGCATTGAACTTTGTTGCTTGAATCTCGAATTGTTTTTTCGTTCTTTGTAACCAACTCTACCAAGACCAGAATTGTTCAGATCTCGCAAAACTTATCTTACTTACCCTAGGGCGAAATACCGTCGTTTCTTGTATGGTTATCTATTTTTCTCTTCCGAAATCCATGTGATATTATTATAATACTAATTATCTTCGTATGCTGTGCATCCATCATAAAAGTTAGAGTACCGCCCCTCATCCGGAGGCTCGATTTCTATATCTGCTGATTTTTTAAAAATCCGAAAACTTAGGACTGGGCATCTATTGGGCAGAGAATAATCGGTCAAGAATTGTCTTTACTTTGCGGAGATTCATATACTATACTTCTGAAAATTACTTCTTCTTGAAGAATGAAGATGAAGAATACCATCTTGTCGCACCATATCACTTATATAATATAATATAATAATATATCCAAAGAACGTCCCTAGAAACTATGCTATATTGTATTTATTTCTTTCTAAGCAGCTTTACTGTTTAATATGCGTTATTTTTAGCAAAATAGTCAGTTTCCACACTCTCCTTTAAATTTTTAAAAGTGGTCATAGCAAATTTGCACTTTAAGCCATCGATATTGTAAAACAAAAATACCACAGTGAGTTGGGAAATTAAGTATGGATAAAGAACATGCACTCTTACATGGCCCAGCGCATTGATTGTTGATGATCATCACCGATGTTTATCACACTACTGAATGCCTTCACCATTCTCCCGCCCCGTTTTATGCCTGGTCCTAATCAGGAATATCCTGGAGCTATATTGAAAATATTCCCGGAGTAAATACAAATCTCAGAATTACTTTGTCACGCATTCGTGTTACACTCTCAAATGTGCTGAAGCCAATGCATACATTCATTTAGTATAAATCATAAAAAGAGATACTCATACCCTTCATATGACGTCGTATTTAGATATTTAGTTCAATATTGTGAGTCGAAAAGATGGTTGTACCGACTTGTATACCTAGACTTAGAGTAATTCCTCCACATTTATCTCGATATACTCAAGGAAATGTTGATAAGGAATGGTTACTAGGAAATATTATAAATGAGAACTTCAAGACATATAAATAAACATATACGAAATAAATAAATAATAAATTTTATTTTACCTGTACTGCTGAGAACTGATCTCGTGATGGAAGATTTTTGAAATGGTCAACAACAGTGTTATTGAACAAGTTGATGCTTTTATTCACTATTACATTGTCAGGATGCCACTTTCGCAGTAGATTATTTGTATTCTCCCAATGGTAATACAAATCCTTTATTTCTCCAGTTGACATGATCCTCTCATTCTCAGGAGAATGGGCCGCTTCTTGTTGCTCTCTGTATAGTTCTCGGAGTTCTTCGGTGGTCAGTTCATTGTTGTGGTCGTCCACCAATTCTTCTACGTCATTATCGTCGATATCTAGACCCATGAGTCTCCCCAGGCACAAAATATCGTCCACCATCGCAGTTTCCTTCTGCTCAGGCTTTGTTTCAAGATCTTCAAAGCATCCGGTCGGCATGCACAATGACCACAGCGTCTTCCAGGCAGAGATCAGCGTTGTGGATGAAACTTCCTTCCAGGCTTTATCTATTATCTTGGAGCAATGGAAGATATTGAAATGGTTTTTCCAAAATTCTTTGAGGGTTGACTCTCTGTCAGAGGTCACTTCTAAACACTTTTGAAAAAGTGATCTTGTGTACAGCTTCTTGAAGTTTGAAAAGATATGCTTATTCATGGGTTGCAATAGACGAATGGTGTTACGGGGCAAGAACTTAACTCGCATAAAGCTGTAATCACCCACCAAATGTTCCTCCAAATCTGGTGGGTGAGCAGGAGCATTGTCCAATACCAGAAGGGCCTTGAGTGGTAATTGTTTCTCTTCTAGATACTTCTTGACGCTCGGGGCGAACACTTCACGGATCCATTCCGTGAAGAACTGCTTTGTTATCTGAGCTTTACTGTTACTTCTCCACATTACACTGAGTTCACATTTGATAACATCATCTGTTTCAATCACGCTTGGGTTTTCAGAATGGTAAACGAGCAATGGTTTAATTTTGTGGTCTCCGCTGGCATTGGCACACAGCAAGAGTGAAATCCTGTCTTTTGCGGGTCCGTATCCTGGCATTAAATTTTCGTCTTTTGCGATGTAGGTCCTCTTAGGCATCTTCTTCCAGAAAAGTCCCGTTTCATTACAGTTGAAAACTTGGTCAGGAATCATCCCTTCACTCTCCACAAAATGTTTAAATTCTCCCATAAACTTCTCAGCATCTTTTTTGTTGGCACTTGTAGCTTCCCCGTGCGTCAGAATATTTTGAATTCCACTTCGCTTTTTAAACCTATCAAACCAACCTCTACTTGCTTTAAATTCATCACCTTGTGCGCTTGTTCCAGGAATGTATTGCTGAAGATCACTATGTAACTGTTTCGCCTTCTCGCAAATTGATAATTCAGAAACTCTTTCACCGGCCAATTGTTTCGTGGTGACCCAGATTAGCAGAAGTTTTTCAATTTCTTCAAATACGGGCGGTCTATTTGCAAGAACTGTTACCCCTTTCGCCACGTTGGCACCTTTGATTGCCACTTTATTTTTTATTATAGTCGAAATGGTAGATTTCACCATATCATATTTGATGGCGAGATCCGAGACGCGCACTCCACTTTCGAACATTGCAATGATTTCTTTCTTCAGTTCTATTGTTGTTCTCGTCGTTCTTCTTTTACGTTTGCTTGGAAGACTTGACTTTTTTGGACCCATGATGCCAGTGAAAGTGTTTTTTTTTTATTAAATACCATGTAATATAACAAAAAATCACTCCGGATTCGTTCAGATGGCGCTTCGCGATCTGAATTCCCGACAAACGTACGTACGAATGGCGAGTCAAAGTTTTATTCGAATAATTTGGACGTATGCCGATAGAGAGGCCGTCTCTCCGAATGGAGGGGGTGTTTCATTTTATGAATTCTCCAATACTTTTAACCGTTTTACGAAAGGCAGCAAATCTTACATACAAACAGACGGCTAGGACATTTGAAGTACAACGTAAATAAATGTGTATAATATTACAACAGTTAAAAACAATATTTCTTGTTATATTTAATACCCTAGTAGATGCACTTGAATATCAGCATGAAAGGTAGAATAATCATTAATTTTAAAAAATCCACCGTAATCAGAGTTAAACAAACCTTCGACCTTTTGATCGCTTGTCACGATATGTAATTGCTTTTTATAGAACTAAGAAAGTCCTGGACCTAGTTTGCTGTTCATAAAATTAAAACATTAATTTTGAAATGTTTCAGTTGTATTTTACTCGACATCTGAACATTATCAAATCTGTTTTTTGTTGCTATCATGATGGTAATCACTAGAAGTTTGCACATTTTTTTTCAAATCCCTAATTGACTCCAGTTTATCAATCACGAATTCTGAAATGTGATTTTACTGCAACCAAGGAAAATCCATGGGAATTTTATTGGCCTAATTTCATTCAGTTGGCAGTTCCATTAATACTGAGATGATATATTTACATTTGTATAGTATTGCATATTATAAGTAACACATAAATATTTATTTATACTAAAGATAAATATTTATAAAAAAAGGTCCCATAAATCGAGACAACGAACTCATCTTCGAGATCACAACGATATTTGGAACTTTTTGAATGTCCTGACCTCATATCAATACTTAAAACTAGTTAATCAAAAATTATTTATTCTCTTGCATATGAAATGAGCCTTGTATCATCATTCCTATCAATCATTTGATCATGAATTTAATAACATGAAATGAAAGCGTACCCTTAAACCAAACGGTGAATTATGGTATTTTATACATGTTCCTCAATTAAATTAGATTTTTTTATTATTATTATTATTTTTTGAATTAAAGTAATTTTATAAATATTATATGAAAATAAAGCCTTAGAAACAACTTTTATAATGAGGAATGAAGCTCTTTTGATTACTTCTTTATTTTATACATGTTATAATATCACAAATTATAAGTTTAATATATTAACAACACGATA
>JAGVSQ010010886.1:2153-12602 GCA_022683975.1 Rhyacophila evoluta
ACGCTCTCCCAACTGAGCTATTTCGGCGATAGGCATTGTGAAATTTTTAAACAATAATAGCACAGCATCAGCATCAGTCGAAAATATTAATTAATAATAGCACAAATTAAGAAAAAAATTTACTGAAATAATGGTAAAAAGTTGTCTATTACATACGTTTAATACAAATAATAATCAACCGAATTTCCACAAGAAAAAATTAAATTAACATCGTATTTTAATAAGGTCCACGAGAATTCTGAAGATGTTGATGTGTACGAATAACAGTTTTATTGTTATCAAATGATTATAATAAGAATCATTTGGAATATAATACATTTAACCACACTAAGATTATTTTCTCATCATCAGCTATCTTGTAATGGTCAGTATGTATGTCTTCTTGATACAATGTCATAATTAAAATGAAAACAGTTTTTTACATTTTTCATTTTTACTAATTTATTTTTCAGAGGCCACGGATTATTGTTGAAATAGTTTGGGATGCACTGATTTAGATATGTATACAATCACTCACTTGAACAGTGCACGGTAGATAAATAAATTGACCATACGTATTTATTATTTAAATATTTTTCATAAAATAAACATATTTTATTAAATATAAATACTTTTTTTGTAAAATGCCTGTATTCTGAACATATTACTTTGTGATTGTAAATTATGATACTTAACAAAGGCTCGAAGCAGCCACATATTGGGTTTTAAGAACAAATATTATGCTCGCGAAAAATACTTGTGATCAACGTTCCCTCTAAGGCAGGGGTTCCCAACCTTTTTTAAACTCTAGAGCACATTCTAAAATATCGGTAGGGTGGCGGGCACCACTTATTTTTAATCGACACACTCCTTCCATAACTTCTCATTTTCCCATAATATAATAATAAAAAAATTCTGTCTCGGTTGAATAGTGGCGAGCACATCCGAATCGTTCCGCGGGCACGGGGTTGGGAACCTCTGCTCTAAGGTGGGCGCATGTGCGGCCGCACATCTGTTAAAAATTTCCCGCACACATGTTTTGTTCCCCCGCACACATTTCAAAGAAAGGAACTTGTATCCATGTTTTTGTTTTTCTGTAATAATCTATTTTATTTGATATTTTATGATGGGGTTTATACAGAACCTACTTATTGGGAAAGGTTAATTTATGATTTCACCGTACATTATGTTGATTACTTAATTTTATCTATGCATATTTGCACACTCGCCTATTTTTTTCTTGCAGACATAAGTTGACGATCCGCACACATCAGTTGATGGCCCGCACATACAACTAAAAAAAATAGCATTGTTGCATACAAATAGCAATAATCTAGCAATGACGCAACCGGCAAGGGCAGGAACATTGAAATCAGAACTAAATAAAAGCTTATAAAAATTAGAGGGAACGTTGCTGTGATACGTTGGTATGGCTTCGTTAGAAATGAATAGACAAAGAAACTGAGCACCAAGTTATTCGTCGTCACAAGACTGAAGCTTCGACGGTAAAGCAGGCTATGGATGCCTTGTGAATTTATTAACCTGATCAGCATACATATTCTTCAAGTAAACTGTATATACTTCAAGTATACCAACTGATATATATCTGATTTTAGGTCGTCGTATAAATACGTTAAAAAAACAATATATTTTTCTTTTTAAAATCACATACAAAAGAAATCTATTCCAAAATAATTCGTCCCACCAATTTCAATGCCTAAGACTTTTAAATAATAGGGATGGAGAAAAAAATAATATGGTTTCCTAACATAGAATGATTTAAGCATATTACTAGGTATATCATTCTGTTGCAATAATTCGAGTCAAATGAAGTTGTAATTTGATTCTAATATGAGTAAAAGATTTTGGCTCGCTTAAAAGTGCTTTTAACAATGAAAGTAACCAGACAAATGCCCACAAGTATGTGCACACATAGACACATGCGTACAGGGTAATTGCACACATAAATTGATCACGAAGAAGTATTATAGAGTGTAATACTGAATTTATGTAAATGTGGTATGGATAGAGTTATTTTATTTTTTATTCTATGTTCGCTCCCACCGTCGAGCATATGGATCTCCGCAATGTGAAGACGTCATGACAGATTATTTTTAACGGGAATTTTTTATCAGACAATTATAACTGGTATCAAAAACAACATAACAGCAGAGTACTTTGTTATTTTAGTAATTGTATGTAGATTAGTACCCGCTTATCAGTCTAGCCGAAACCTATCACGGTTGTCATATAATCATTCAATTGCTGTTTTACAATGGAGTTCTACTAATTAAATGCTAAATAAATGTTGCAAAAACTACAGTGATTAATCCAATGCAAGGCAAACATGTTATTTTTCCAAAACTTAATATAACCATTCTCTCTCTACTCTATACCATGTTCGTTCTCAAAGTGGAGCATATGGATCTACACGGTGTGAAGAAATCTACTCCGAAAGTGGAGTATATGTATCTCCGCAATGTGAAGACGCCTTGATAGATTAATTTTCACGAGAATTGTTTATCAGACTGGGCATTCAGTCGTGCATTTTCGGATTTTTAAAATCCGACAGATGAGGAATCGAGCCCGCACTCCTCGGATTGCTAAGCGCGCACGCTATTAACCACGCGAACCGGGAAGACAGATATATTTATATACTTCATTTTAAATAATACATATTCACAGTAAAAAAGAGCGTGAAATTAAATAAAGCGATAAGTGACATAAATAATCTTTGTTTGTAAATTAGCTATCAAAAACCTAAGCATATCTTGCTCAGCTTGATAAGAACATATTGATAAGGTTTAGATACATATATTGATAAGCTCTTATACTATTTTTTATTTTTTTTACTTTTTAGTGTCTGATAATTAATGTAAAATTACAGCTAGCAGTTTTATGCACCAAAACAGTCTCATATGTTTTCGTCGTATTTATTATGTTTTAAAAATATTATTTAATACAATACTACGGGGTTTCCCAAACTATGTTGGTCAAATCGAGCATGTTAATATTAAGCAACGATAATAATTAAAGCATTCCATATCAATGAATGATTTATTTGTTGTTTAATTTTATGTCGGCAGATGGCCGATCTTATGGCGCATACATACTAGTTTTTCTACTAAGCTTTGCATAAGATATATATATAAACGAATTCTCATTTTTACAAAATTTATTTCAAAATTTGTCAGTATATAATCTTTTCAGTCACTTTTCTACCTTCGATTATAGTATTCAAAGTTGAAAGTAATACAGTTCACTTAGAATTGGCAGTTTAAATAATAAATAACAATTTTACACCGCTAGTTACTGTTTGAAAAGAGTTCTTGTGACAGACAGATGTAAAGGTGTGTTGTTTGGTTCATACTATTTTTTTTAATACCGTGTTCGCTCCCAAGGTGGATCATATGGATCTACACAGTATAAAGATTTCCACCCCGAAAGAGGAGTATATGGATCTCCGCAATAAAATGTACCAGATTTAATATCCAGATTTGCGTGGAATAACTTCAAACTAATCCTTTATTCTGATTAATTTTATTCATCCCTTTATTACAAACACATTTCAATATTTGTATACAGTACTTTCAGTCTCTTGTTGATCATCCGTGATGATGTTTAAAGTTAAGAGTAACACAAAAGCAACAAAAATTCATTTAAAAATGCAGTCAAAATGCCATGTGAAAATTTTACGTCGCCAATATTCATCGTTTGAAAGGAGTTCTTGTAACAGACATACATACACATGTATTATTTTGTTTTATTGTAGAGATTTTATTAAAATTAGTTTTATATTAAGATCTGTTTTATAGATACACAAATCTGTTTACTAAGTATATTTAAACGGGTCGGTTTGATTAAAATGAAAATAACAAACGAATAGCTGAACCCCAAATCAACTTGTCTGGTTGAGCGAAATAATATGTTTTTATGCAGTGTGTCACGAATCAGGGGTATTAAAAACGCTACCCCTTCATTACTTCCTTTAATACCCCTGCCACAAAACTGCTCTAATAAGTGGGATGGTTCTTGGTACTGACAATAATATCAACGTTTGCGAATGAAATCATTCATATATGTATAAATAAATATATATCTAATATAAATATGTACGGTAAAGTCTCTTTTTATACGGTGGATAAATTCAAAAAAACATTCAAAATTTAGATTAACGTTGTAAAATTTAGTAAACTCGTATAAAATTATTATAGTTCAGTTATAAAATTTCACGCTTGACTTTATTTAACACAAGACTTTTTACCTTAAATTTTATAACAATATCTGATAAAGTAGCCGAAGTTTGATTATATTTTTTTACATTAAGAGTAATTTTATCTTATATGGCTTGGTACCGACTGATTGTGATTAGAGATTATAACCGAGAATCTCGAGAATTTAGTTTTTACTTACTTAATATATTGAAAATTAAGCGTCTTTAATTTGATTTGATAAAAGAACATTATGAAACAGCATTAGGCGAAAAAAAATCTAACGTAGAGACAGAATATATTTTTTTTTATCTTCTTTGTCTTTGAATCTCTAACTTAAGAATCATATTTTTTTCATGTGTATTATTTGTGAAACATTTATAAAAATTTAGAGAAGTTTTATTTTATCTATTATTTCAGTATTTAATTTAAAACTAATGTGCGATATTCCATACTAAATTTTGATAATTCTCGAGATTTCTCGAGAATATTAACTTAATAAAATTCTCTAATTCTCGAGATGCTAAAAAAGAAATTTCTCAATCACGAGAAATTAAAAAAGTCAAGAATTCACAATTACTAATTATTAATCTATGATTATAATATCCGACTTACACACCGTATTTATGCAAGTGCTTGGTGTAAATTATCAGTAAAACGTTTTCATAGTGAATTAACAATTAAGCGGGCTACAAGCAAAACCGCCAAAGTATATATCAGAATCATTAAAGTGTGTTGCTCAAAATATTGTGTTAATCTTTAACATATTAATGTCCGTTTTATCTAATGTGATACCAGTAAAGGCTTATTTAAACTCACATATTCATGGAAAAATATTCGAATAAATATGTAATTGGAATGTCATCATCGAATTTATTTTATTTTTCGCGATATTTTTTTGGTGGGCGTTTTTGCTTTTAGCTTCCTCAATTATTTGTGGTGTTCTGCTCACCCTAGAATGATATTACCACAATGCTTGAAATAATTGCTTCAATGATATCTCTAAATTACTGAGATTATGCCCAAACAAAAAACAATTTGCTGTATTACATGGTCGGTAGAACGGGTGCATTTGCGAACGGGCGCGTTTTCAAATGGGTGCATTTCCGAACGTGCGCCGGACTATTTTCATGTGCCATGATCCTGATTGTCCACGTGGCACCGAGCGGACACGTGTCGCTATTTTCTTTTCATTTGCAGCTTACCACCGAATCAATCCGCCCATATCAAAGAATAGATCTCGCCCATTTAAATGTATGTTGATTAAATATGTTAAGTCAGCTAGTTTTAGAACTACTATGTATTTCGTCTTTCAGCTCCTTCTGAATGTAATCATACAAACAGTGGTTGCATGACAATGAATTACTTATGTTAACTAAATATCCTGTATTTAAAATGGACAGAGAAATACAAATACATAAAATGAAAATTCGCACATCTAGAAAGCTAAGCCCGGGTCCAGACAGAAGCGAACGAAGACTTAATCCTAGCATTCGCTTGTTTTAGCGTCCGGTTATCCATACACATCGGACCGAGCATTCGCTTATAAGATTTCGTTCGCTTCTGTCTGGACCGGACCTAAAATGACGTAACCCACACAGAACAAATTTTATAGGAAGCATACAAAACGGGTTTTTAATAATTTTGGGCCAAAACTAAAATATCAAATAGACACAACCTGAAGTGCATGAAGATTAAAACTGGTGTTTTATTTATACAATATGATATTAATGTAATAAGTTATTTAAGATAAAATCAATAATTTGATGTGTTGCAAGCTCTTTTTCCTAATCGCATTTCACAAGTTCTTTTTTTCAAACTTAAAACATAAATTTAGATACAGATTCGGTATTTGCAGTTTGTGCAGCAATTGGACGTGTATCATATCGTATACATTGTTATTATCGAAAAATGTTATTTTGAAAAAACTGAGGAATATACATTCTGTTTTTCTACAGTGTTTATGTTTGTTCTATTTCACCTATTTGTCTCCAACTGGTATCAAAAACAACATAACAGCAGAGTACTTTGTTATTTTAGCAATTATATGTAAATTAATATTAAACACCTATCAGTTTAGTTGATACCTATCACGGTTGTCACATAATCATTCAAGTGCTGTTCTACAATGGAGTTCTACTAATTGAATGCTAGCTCAATGATGCCAAAACTACAGTGATTAATCCAATGCAAAGCAAAATATGTTATTTTTCCAAAACCTTCATGCATCGCAATACTTATTAATATAACCATTCTCTTTCTACTTTATACCATGCTCGTTCCAAAAATGGAGCATATGGATCTCCGCAATGTATAGACGTCTAGATAGATTATTTTTCACGATAATTGTTCGTCAGACAATTTTGATCAATCAAATGAGCATCCAAGTCCTGCATTTTTGGATTGTTAAAATCCGACAGATGGGGAATCAAGCCCGCATTCCCCGGATTACTAGGCGCGCACGAAAGACATATAGTGGACACGAAAGTGGAGTATATGTATCTCCGCAATTTGAAGACGTCATGACAGATTATTTTTCACGATAATTGTTTTTCAGACAATCACCGGGCATACAGTCGTGCATTTTCAGATTTTTAAAATCCGACAGATAAGGAATCGAATCCGCATTCCCCGGATTGCTAGGCGCGTACGCGTACGCACCGGGGAAATAACCACTGATTTACAAATTAATACGAATTATGTTTGTGATAGTTTATGTGAAAATACTGTAAATTTCCGATGGTAAACTTTACTAGCATACAGTAAATTCATTCGTTATTTTGTTTAAATATTGTTTTGTCAAATTTCTCTGCGAAATATTTGACTAGATTTATCAAAAGCAAATAAAGCTCAATTTGGATTATTAAAGTAAAAAATGATGAGAAATTCATCTATCTAATACAATAAATTACTCGCAATATGTGAGAGGCATTCATCAAAGAAAACGGAAAAATATAATCGGAAAATACGCGCATCCTGTTCAAAGAAAACTCAAAAAGGGGACTGATAATTTTGGAAGTATATTACAAACGAAAAAATATTAAAGTACTTCTATGAAATTTTTTGTGCAACCATAATTTTAAAATTCTAAATGCTATCAACACTCGACTCTTTATACTCCTTATCCTGTTCATGAATGCTATTTCTTCACAGCAGACTATTTTCTTCCTCTCATTTTAATTTCACCAAATTAATTGCGTGTCATTAATCTTGGGTAATTAGTTATTCGTACACAGTCATGTTGAATAAAATATATTGCTTATCAATGTCTCCTATCACTGATTATAGCCAGTTGTAAGGCCGGAGTGGATATATGGCGAACAAATCTATTAGGACACATTACGTTGCAAGACTTTCAAGGATTTGACAAATAGTAGAATAATTGTATATCGCTCACGGCAAAGCAATATATTGTATACAACAGAAAAAATAAAGAGATAAATAGAACTTTGTATAGTAAACATCACTAAATCAAATTCCGTAATGTCGATATTGAAAGTATTAGTCAATTTAAAAGTAACATATCATAAGCTTACTGTCAATAGAATTGCGGTGGCAATTGCTCGTAACATCATTGAGCTGCTAATACCATAATAATTAAAATGAATATTTGAGCTTACGAGCAATTGTCAGATGATAGACTTTAAGTAATTTTTAGAAGTATATGCTAATAAATGGCGTTGAAAGGGTTTTCGTAAAATTTTGAGATATCAAGCCTTGGCAGTAAGCGGCCTATATAAATGTGCAGAAGTATAGCATTTGAAAAATAAATGGAATTTTTTGAAATAATAGTGATTGCAGAGAGTTTTTTCGTCGTCTATAAAATTTGCATGGTGTGGTATACGAGATATTGTCTGTCATGAGGATTTGTCATGAACATAATGTTTTAGGCTTAGTTTAATGCTTAGTCTACGTTACCTTATTTTCATCGCCATGTAAACTAAATGGTTGCTGGAGCTGTTTTTGTTAATAATCTAAGCCAGGCAGAAAAAGAATAGCGATTGGTTCAATGTCTATAAGGTTACATTATACTTACATCAGCAGCGTTATTTACACGTATATGCGCACACGTTTTAACGGGATCTCTACCATAAGCGCGTTAACGCGCTTTATAATTCCATGCACGTCATGCCGACCATAGAAAATGATTTAAACACACAGTGAGATCTCTTGGATTTATGGTGAAGTATTTATATTATCGTCATTATTCTTGATGTATGTATTGGGTTTTGATTTTTCGAAGACATTGCCGGCCTTTTGGGTCCCATCATATGAATACTTCCCGGCATTTAAAAGCTTCAACTTGAGAAAAGTTCATAATGAGTATGCATAGTCAGATGTTAATCCTCAATACGTTATGCTATAAAATATATATCCAATATGGATATTCTTTCGTTATGTAGTGATTTATATTTTGTAGCTACATTTTATTTAAAAAGGAGACCAAACATTCGCAAAACACCGTCACCCTACTTTTTCACAGTCGAATAAAAATTAATTCTAAAAATGATATGGAATAAAAATTTGCGGATTGGATTTTTACTTACATATAAATAATACATCAAAGGAAAAAGTCCATTGTAAAAGTGTATGTTTGGTATTTTTTTTTACAATATATATTTACGAATATTTTTAGTGGGATCAGTCTCTATTTGGATTTTAAGTCATCTACATTGTAAATTATATGAAGTACTGCCATATTTGTTTTTTTTTTAATGCCATGTTCGCTCCTAAATTTAAGCATATGGATCTACGCAGTGTGGAGATATTCACTCCGAAAGTAGAGTACATGAATCTTCGCAATGTGAAGACGTCTTGACAGATTATTTTTTCAGTAGAATTGTGTGTCAGACTATTGCTCAACCCAATGGGCATCCATTCCTGTATTTTTAGATTTTTTTAAAATCTGACAGATGGGGAATCGAACACACATCCGGATTGCTAAGAGCACACGCTACAAACGACGCTATCAAAGATTCTATGTTTAGAGGTGTATATTTTTATATAAATATAGTTTTCTGCAATACTTTTGATAAGCTTCACGAGTTTTTCATTATTCGCAAGCACAGCATTTTATTAAAAACTGAATACTACTTACCGGCAAAACCAAAACAAGACATTTTTTTTATTGTTTGTCAGACAATTGATTAACTAAATGGACATCCATCCTGCATTTTTAGATTTTTAAAATCAGGCAGATGTGGAATCGAATTCGCATTCCCTTGATTGCTAGGCGCGCACGTTACCAACTACGCTACCGCGGAGACAAAATTTTTACTTGGCCCAAAAATATTTACATTGTTATGTGTAACAAACATCAGACATTTCACATTTTTGTGAATCGAAGATTCAGTAAACAAGATCATAAAACTTAAATTTTAAATCAATGCTGACCAGTGGCGTAGCTACATATTAGATGTTTTTTTCCTTGATAGCGCCTTTAAGTATCTGACGCCCCGGACATATACCCGTATTGATTACCTTGATTCAGCTCTGTTCGCAGACTTCCTGTCATTGTGATCAGTATAGGATTAAAAACACAATCCTAAGAGTGTGGTATTATTAATATTTAATACCTCACACGCGCCTTTAAGCTGAAGGTTATTAAACCGAAATAAATAAGTAATATAGGGTGTTCTTTTTGACGCGGATCATACCACATCATCTTCTATAAGGGTATTAAGGGATAAAACCACCATGTATAACCACTTCTTTACTTATTAGGGGATGATATTTTCTGCTTATTAATAATCTACCATCTTTTTTTAAAACTCAATATTGCATTATTATTTTCAATGAACGAGGGGTGACTTTGAAACACAGCTATCAAACAGATTTCAGTATAATGTACTCTTCTTCCATGTTCACTCATTCAGTGGAGCATGTGGCTCTGTATAATGCAAACATGTCCACTCCCGAAGTTAATTAATTATAAATTACCACAACGATCATTTGAAGAGTATACCGTAAATCAGAGATTCCCATAATGGGGTCATGAGATTCCTTTGGGGGTTAAGAATTTTTTCATATTTTTTTTGTTTGTGGAAACTTACTTTTTTACAACTATAAAAATAAATTTTTCTCTGTCCGCGGATTATTATTTAATTTAGGGGGCTGAAGTACGAAAAATTTAGGAAGCACTGCCGTAGATAATAATATTTACTAATGTGTGATTAGTGACTCATTATAAAAACATATTTTAAAATTATTTTGAATAAATAACATATAATTTATATATTGTATTATCGCAACAAATTAA
>JAGVSQ010010887.1:0-12602 GCA_022683975.1 Rhyacophila evoluta
TGATATTTTTGTCATAACTGTATGTATATCGTGTTGTTAAAGTATTAAACTTGTATTTTGTAATGTTACAACATGTAATAAATAAATTAATAAAATAAAAACTAAATAAACAAAAATTCTGTTGAGAATCATAACCGTTATAAGTGTAAAATCAAAATGATTTCTCTCTAAAAATGTGATTAAAAATACAGTTGATGTAGTAATATTTTCCTTAAAAACCATGCTTAAATTTAGTTGATTTTTTCTTCATTGATATTCAATACAACCGAAACCGATTTCTTTTTATTTCATATGACTATGGCTTGGAAAATTTTCGTGCACAGAAACCACACGTATTTTTTATCGTGTCTACTCTTAAAGTGGAATATGTGGATTTCCACATAATGTGAATATGACTACTCCAGAAATAGAATATATGGATCCACACTTGTGCAATTATATATCGTCTGTGGAAAGGAAGAAAGACGTAATTCTCAATTTTTCAATATGGCTTTCATTCGATAATCAGAATGTATACAACTTAATACGCGTTCTATCAAATGCCTGGAATCAGCGACCAGGAAAAAAAACTTTCACACAGTCAATTTTACTGATTGTTCTTAAACATCATGTTGACTAAAAATAACATCAGTTTGAGTCTTCGTGTATTTTAAGATTGTGCCTATGTAATGTCTTAACTTTGGCTCGAATCATTAAATAAACATTTATAAATACTTGTGAAATTTGTTGTGTGGGTTACGTCCTTTTTTCATTCCACAGTCAATATGCAGCTGTTGGAATTAAGTCTACAATCTCTCTAACCTCTACCAAGGAGATAAAACTTATTAAAATATTGATAAAAATATAATTTTATAATAAAAACACGTTCATCTTATTAAATAAACTGATATTTAAAAAACTGTTTAAACTGTAAAACTGCCAAAATAAAAAATTTAAATTTAAAACAACAAGATGTGTATTAAATATTTTGATACTTCCTTGTATCTGTTATTATGAATACAATGAAACTCTGCAATTATAGTAAAGGAGCACTATGACTTCTTCAATAAAACATTAAATAGAAAGTAATTAAAACCTCAAAACCTTTAACTTTAACCTAAAAAAAAAGTTAATGTTAAAAGGCATGTATGATGTTGTTATAACATTATTATGTTCACCGTAAAACCTTTTATCGTAACTATTTGCAGAGACACTCCTTTTCTGGACATACCCCGTGAGATTTGATCTCACAATAGAATTGTTTTATACAGAAATAAGGGCAAACGTATGAAAGTAGAAGCGTCACAACAGTATCGAGACAATCCTCCACATTTATGATATTATTAAAAGTGTATGCTTAGTATAACAGATACAGAATAAAAAATGTTTTTATAGATATATTTACTAATAGTAATTTAGACATTATCAATAAAAATATTTATTATAAGCAAAAATGTTATCATTCTTTTGTAAAATAATTTAAACATATTAAAATAGTATGATAAAGCTTAAGTTAGAGAGTTTTATAGTTGAAGAAGTTAAATATCAAGAGGCTGCTACAAATATTTCATATACATATTATATAATATTTTTACCATGTTTGCGCCGAATGTAGAGCATATGGATATATACACTGTGAAGATATTCGCTCGGAAAGTGGAGTATATAGATCTCTGCATCGTGCAAATTTGCCTCGACATTTTATTTTTCACAAGAATTATTTAGCAAACAATTACTCAGCTCAATTACCCAGTCCTGAATATTCGATTTTTTTAAAATCCAGCAGATGTGGGAATCCAACCCGTATTCTCTGAATGCAAGACGCACACGCTAACCTGTACACTACAGGGGAGACAATTTTATATAGTCGTGTAAATAATTCTAAACTACTTTAACCATATTCACTCTGAAAGATGAAATCTATTCAAAATCTCTTTAACGTAAAGATTTACATTAGCAGATTATGTAAGATTATTATAAATTTCACAACTTCAAAGATTGATTGCTATATAATATAAATGACTGATAAGATTACGTATAAATGTTTGCGATAGATAATAAAATAGAAATTGAATTTGTTAAATAATTGAACGTTAGATTCCCTTGGATTTTGTATTTTAATAATAGTATTATTTTAATATCTATTTTAATCATATTATATTTATATAGGTAACCGTGCGAGAATGCAATTCTAATTGTATCCTTACATATCGTTCGTAAACAGAAGCTTAAAAAATCCGTTACATAAAACCCTGATATTAAATCTGTAATAAGATAAATATTTATTTATGATATGTACCTTTTTCTTTGCAATCCTATTTCTAATATGATCATACATGTTTAAATGTAAGCAAAGCTTTTTATTTCAAAAATATACCTAGAAAGAAGTTGTTGAAATTTCTCTCTGAATCTTTTCTTTTAATCTGCCACCACGCTTAGCCCATACCCACCGTGATGGAAAAACATGATATGCTATAGAAACTGATCAAATTACTTAGTTGTTAGGAATTGTTATCTTCTAATTTTGAGTTGTTTTTTTTCTGTAATATAAGAATTCTTTATATTGCCAATCATATAATATTATTTTTATAAAAAGTTTAGGGAAAAAATTGAAAAAAAAATGTTTTACTTTAACCTTCAGTACTTTCGTATATATCTCATAACGCGTCAAAATTTGCTGCCTCATTTTTTGCTCGTAGTGATCTACACAATTGATTTTACAAGTATCTATAGAGGGTTGCTTAAATCTTAACCTTGTCTTGTTGAAAACTGTGACAGACAATTTTACGATCATTATTTTAGGAGTCATATAACATCTCAATAAATTCAAATATTATAGTGGTATTAGCACAAATTATTCCACCCAAACTATATGACCTTTTTCATGCCATGATTTTTACAAAGTGGAGCATATGGATCTATACAGTAGGAAGATATCCACTCCGAAAGTGAAGTATATGGATCTCCGCAACGTGAAGATATATTGACAGATTATTAGACAATTTAGACAATTTCTTAACCCAGCAGAGATCCAGTACTGCATTTTTGGTTTCATTAAATCGGACAGATGGCGTATCGAACTCGCATTCTCCGGATTGCTAGGCGCGCATGCTATTAGCTGCGGCACCGGGGAGAACCATATTTTGATACTTTGTAGATCTCACTTAGATAATTCCAGTGGTCCATATTACAATTTGCCATCTCATTACAGTAATAATTATTCATTGATTAGCTTATAAGCCTTAAATAGTTTTGAGCTTAATATGTTTTCATTTTAAACGTGTCAAACGTGTCTTAATTTAATATTTACTGTTGATAAGTTTGTTCATTTAAATTTAAATTACTGTATCTCTCAGCGCAGGTACGATACTATATTAAAACTAATGAAAACGGAGTTCTTTCTATGCGAGGAACTATTTTTCAGTTTTTATTTCCTGGACAGGACGATGAAACTTAGTAGCTTTGTGTCAGTGTGCTGGTTTTTTGCGTCTAAATTTAGTTTAACTCAATTTAAATAAGATATATATATATTATTTTAAAACTATACGTACAACGGGATAGTACATGAATAGAGTAGCTATTTGTTTAATATAAGCGAGTACTTTTTGTCAGTATTGTATTATAAGAAATGGAAATTGGTATTATTGTGGTATCGTCTTTATCATACCTTGAAGGCGATGGTGTAAACCAATGCTTCCCAAATTGAGGGCCGCAAGATTTCTCGCGGGGGCCGTGAAAATATTCAGTAAAAAGTACAAATAAATAAATCTTTAAAAAAAAAATGGGGGGGGGCGGGAATTATTTTTTTCACATGTAGGGGGCCGTGACATAAACGTAATTGGGAAGCACTGGTGTAAACCATAATATACGACATGTGATGCTGTAATTCAAGCCTGGCAAAAATGATGGGACATCTTTTTTGAGGAAAGACAGACGTATGTATGCTTCTCAAACATAAAGTGGGGCATGGAGAGTTCACTCCATTTGACCGGTCACGGTGGTTTTGCCTCCAAGCTCTATCAATTTGGCATTATAGAGCCTCGTACTCGCTAGCATGGTGAATTTCAGGATATTATAAATGTCTTCATATGAGGCTTGATATGGAAAGAGCTTTTCAAGTCAGTTTGTTGAAGCGGTCGGCCATTGAGATTTGGTTTTTACGAAATATAATTTTCTAGCTTTAAAAAAAAATACATAATCTTACGGCTGTTAAAAACGGCTTTCCTCAAAAAGCTAGATATCAATAGGATAAAAATAATCAGGATAGGAATCACGCGCACTATAATGGATGCCAACCAAGATCTTGGGAAGCTGCTACTGGGACACTTCTGACACTATGAAGAGCGTATCACGTTTGTTACATCACGGTATACGCCAGCATAACAGGTTTGGATACGTGGCGGATGGTGGAGGGGAAAATAGTATTATTTATAGTATAATGATATAATATTAAATTTTGTCGCTGTGTGTGAAGTTTTTGTTTGAACTGTATGTATTAGGTAAAGTATTAACCCATATATTTAATGTAACTATTTTTAAAAGCATATTCAAATGTATATCGATTGTGAAAAGAAAAAAGGATGTAGCACACAATGACCAAATTTTACAGGAGGGACAAAAAACGTCTGCTTAATGATTTCAAGCCAAAATCAAAATACGAGATAGACACAACCTTTTTTTTTTTTTAGACCATGTTCGCTCCCATAGTGGAGCATATGGATCTCCGCAATGCGAAGACGACTTGACAGATTATTTTTTCACGAGAATCGTTTGTCAGACAATTGCTCAACCCAATGGGTATCCAGTCCTGCATTTTCAAATTTCAAAAATCCGACCAGATGGGGAATCGAGCCCGCATTCCCCGGATCGATAGGCCCACGCGCTACCAACTACGCTAACCGAGGAGACAAAACCTTGAAGTGCACAAATACTAGGACTGCTATTTTATTTACTCACTCTCATAATAATATAATAAAGTATTTAATAAAATATCAATAAAATTGGTCTGATAGAAGTCCTTTTTCCGAGTTTCAAACTAAAAAGGCCAAATTGTGATACTAATTCGGTGTTTGTAATTTATACTCTTTAGTAAAATATTTAATAAGTTATTTATATTTTGATTGAAGAAAAAAATCTACTATGAAAAACGGGACGTTACGTTCATTTTCCTGCCCACAGTTGGTATACATTTAGAATAGTTAGAATAGTAATCACGCACATTCTGGTGCACGCCAAGCAGGGTCCTGAAAAGCTGCTCTTGGGACACTTCTGGCACTTATGAAGAGCGCCTCACGTTCGTTACGTCATGGTATATGCCTCCATAACAAGTGTGGATACGTGGCTGCAGGTGAAGGGGAAAATAAGTTGGCAAGAGTGTTTGTATAATATAAACAATAATCAAAAGAATGTATTTTGAATTTTAAATCAGCTCTATCAGAGATCTTTTGTCACTGTTGATTTTAAATATTGTTAAAATGTATTGTACAAATATTTAAATCAGGGATGCTCAAGCAGCGCGACAATAAACCAAACTTAGTAAATTCACTTCAAAATTGCCGAGGAATTGTAAAAAAAAAACAGGCATTATGTAAAATTTAAGCCCCTAATGAAAGACAATAAAAGCGCTTAAAGTGAATAAAAAATGTGAGGGAAAGAAATCATAAAGTTGCCACAGTAAACAGAAATCTCCCAGACTGCGTAATTTTATCCCTCACTGAAAATATTTCCCCCAGAAGCAAAGGAATTTGGTAATTTACACAGGACCTACTTTTTGGTTCATTTTTTGTTTGAAAAGAAAAACGTCGTTGGAATAACGCTATTTTATAACGTGTTTGGGAAAGGGTGGACGTGTGTATGTTTGACATGAGAATGTTTCACATCAGGCGTTTCGAAACTTTTCAAACAGATCTCTATACAAATATAAAGCAACTGATAGCAGAGGTAAGTAAATGATTATTAATATTCTACATCAAACACAACGTCAGTATTCTAATTAAAATATAATACTTTAAGCCCGGACATAGAATGAAAGCTTAATATAGAACAATAAATTCTAACCTAACCTAACCTAAACTAACCTAATATACAAGAGAACAATACATCTTTCTAGAAACAATAAATTTAAACAACATATCTAATTATATTTAAGCAACTTGCACTTTATTTATGTCAAATATAAATATGAAATGCATTTTTTTTTAAATTTAAATGAATGATAATATATTGTATAAATCTATATGGGAAAATACTGAGAAATATTCGAGTTATGGTTTAGTAGCGAAGATTTGTCCAATTGTGCAATGTAATGTAAGAAGTATTTTTCAAAATTTAAAAGCACAACACTATATTGGTTTAATAAATATCTGACAATCAATATTCATAAAAAAATCTAAAAAGATATTATGTAAATATGTTTGGGAGAGATTTAGATAAAATGATTTTGAAATGAAAAACAATTCAAAAGAGTTCCAATAAGCCCTAGAGGTTCCGTTATCGTAGACTTTATTTTAAAATAACCTTTGAATATATGCTGTATTTACAAGAGATAATAGATACCTTATAATATAAGATAATAATACAAATAAATTTGTCGCCAATATTTTCAAAGACTTTTGCTAATCTGAGCTTTTATTTTATTGCCATATCCGCTGTGATTTTGCATTTGCGTATATGGATCTCTGGAATATACTTCAATGTTTCAATATTTTGACTGACTATTTAAGTATGAGATTTGGTTTTAAGACAACATCGTAACCAGTTCTACATATTTGAATTTTAAAATAATCTTAAGCAGCTGTAGGACTCAAAATCATAAGATCAAGGGCCGATGCGGGATCGTTTCCCATTTGGTTACCAAGGAAACATGGATAAAAACAAAATGATTATTTCTTGGTGAATGTTTTTTTTTTAATATTGGTTTGCTTACCACTGTCGGATTATGGCCATGTTAAATAAAATGTATAAGTTCAGTGTTGTACCTCTGATCTACGAACATGACGTAACACAGTTTCCGAATGATATATTCGATTGAAACAAAGAAGAATTTTCTCTTTACGGAATGATGTTTGTCGCCTACATTTTGCGAACTATAAAGGAATGTAATTTCAACCTAGTAATTCGTCAAAGTCAACCCAATAGTTGAATTTTCGAAGATTAAAGGTTGTATTACAAATACATACTATTTTATGTTGTTTCATATAAAATACTTTTAAGACATACCGATCGGATGTTATTTTATAGCAAGCAAATAGTGAGTGTTATAACATTTGATTTTTTTGTTATTTGTTTATTTTACACTTGTAACATTACATGATCAATACACTTACAAAACGACATAAATACGATTATAACACAAATATTAAACACATAAAAACAAATCAATTTTGTAAAAATATAAGAAAGAATAATTAGAAAATAAAAAATAAAGAAAGAAGGAAAAAATGTCTACCATGTAATTTAGACAGATCCTATTCTAATAATTTATAGAACATCATCCATCTAAGCTTACTCTCACATAGGTGGAAGATATCTATATCCAAAACCATTTCGTAAACATCAACACTGTTCTCTGGATTGGAATACTTAGAAATGAAAAACAGCTGATGTTTTCGATTTCTCAGGTAGTTATTAGGGAAGTACAGACCAATATTATCCAGAGTGGCAGAATTATCAATTAGATCACGCATAAGTCTGAAAAAATGCGTTGCCAAATACATATTCCTCCTTAGTTTTAAAGTACAATAAGAAAGCAGTTAGATAGAGCCATGGATAGTATTCATACATCCGCAAGTACAGAATTCTTAGAAAATTCTTCTGAATCCTCTCCACCATAAGGTCATATTTCAACTGATTTAGGGGGAAAACAACCAATCCACGCTCTGTTCCTGTTTTGCTCCTCCTTTTTGCTCCGAATGAAACTCCTGTTTCCTTTTTTTATAACCTTAAAATAAATATACCACTCATTGAGTATTAGAAAAATAACGTTTTTTAGCTCAGTAAATGATAAAATATTGCATTTAATGATATTGAATTACAGATTGTTACGTCTAACCCAGTCCAATATATAATATTATCTGTATCAATCCGAAATTGACGACAATTTTTCAAGGTTACAATACCAAAAAAGAGTTTCAAATTATCGGCAAATAAAAGTAAAAATAACTGTTTTGATAATCTTTGCTATGTCATTTATAAAGATCGGGAACAACAGTGGTCCTAAGTTTGAACCTTGAAGAACACCAGAGAATATTTCAAACATCTCCGTAACTTATTATGCTCATTCAAAATCAGAACAGAACATCGAATTAAAAGAATATCAAGGTTATTTAGCAAATATACTTATTTAATAGTGGAGTTGTAAGATTTGAACCGGTTATTTTGTCACTGAAACGCGCTTATTTACCAGTCAGAAATTAAGGTGGTAACTTAATAAGTAAGTGTAAAGTGTATTTAATACTGTGGCAGTAGATCTAAAAGAGATATTTATCTAAAATATTTTCTAAAGGTCACATAGACTCACTGCTATAGCTCTTATAATAACGATCTATTTAGATGTTTTCTTTCCATTATGTACTACGTGTCAAAACTAGTAACACAGTTGTTTACTGTGGCGTAAATGTGTGCCAATAAAGGCTCTAGACCTAGACCATTTTTTCAAAGCAGTTGGCTTATCCGCGCAAAAGTGTGTACTATTTTTTCTTGTAATCCTAATTCCTAATCTCGCAATCAACTTTGATGTAAAAAATAAATAACTATTGGTTTTTGAAAGGGTTTTATGGAATTTCACTGAAGTGGGCAACAGTTTAAAATTAATTTAATATTTTTTTTTTTTGTTTTACCACGTCTGATCTTAAAATAAAGTATCGTGATGTCCACAGTATGGGTATATCCATCACAAGAAATTAAGTAAATAGATAAGTTTCCAAAGCAGATTTTCATACAAATCGATTATTAGACAATCATTCAATACGTTTAGCAATTGGTATTCTGTCATTTAATTTTAAACGTAGCGTAGAGGTTAGGTTAGGTTACTTGGAAGAATACGTACAAAGATATCTCGGTTAACATTACTATAATTGTCCGTATTAGCAAATATACTGACATGCCCGCATGTTGGAGTCACGCAATAATATAAGTCGGAAAAATACATCAGAATTTACAACACGAAAACGTCGATTCAATATTCAACCCCAAATTTAATTTAAAAAATATCAATATATTCTTACTTTTGAACTACAGAACAAAAGCTTATCTAAAAGTAAGTCAGTCAAAAATAGTGACAGAGCTTTTTAAATTTTTAAATAAAGAACGCGACATTTAAAAGGAAGTCAGTTTCATGTTCGGTCAAAACAATGTGATTGTAAAATATAATAAAACTTGTTTTTCCTGCTTATCTAAGCCGGAAGTTCGTTAAAAGTTTTTATCCGGCTCAAACTCATCCTTTAAAGTTGTTCACCTATTTACAATGTTATAAAATATTGAGATAGCTAAGCTCGTTCAGTGAATTATTATATAACTTTATTAACAATGTACATGTAACGTAACACTGGCCCCTGTGAAGTTTCATAATAGTTGAAAAACATTCATAATTCTGTACGCCTCGTTTATAATTTTTAGGGATGAAATGAAAAATTTTCACCCTAATAAAACTCTTTTACGATGCCAAGTCGAGAAAATAAAACAATAATTCTTATTCTGTGTCACAATATGATATTAAGCATGTATTACATTCGTTTTAAGTTTAATAATGTTGACTTAAAATTAAAATAATAAAATGTGTACTAATTTTCATTTTAATGGCTCGCCCGCTTCAAGGTATGCGTTGCAAAGTGATCTCCATAGTGTGAAAGTTTATGGAGTTTTTTAACCTTTTGAAAAATATATTGCCGTTCAACTTATAAGGTAATTTTTACAATTTTTACGAAAATAACGTAATTTATAAAACTCAAACCACCAATCTCTTTTACATATTTTGATCTAAAATTACGATAAAATATAATATTTTATATTCTACTCTCATAACGTAACTCTCAAACTTGGTTTTTTCAATTCAATGATGCTTACAACAACAATAAATTCTTAATTAAAATCTAAGCTTTTAATTAATATTTAATACTTTGTAAGTTGTACTACACATTATGATTGCGGTTATAATAGTTTTATAAATTTGAAGAGCTTTCAATACCAGTACTAATAACGTTTCATGTTTTAAAATACTCTCCTCATTCTTTCTCGTGTAAATAAATCTGTGTAGGTTACGTCCTTTTTCTTTTCTACTATCGATGTATATATGTTTTTCTTCTAAAGCCAATTGTGCAGCATAGTGGTAATATATCAACTCTGAATGTAGAGTATATGGATTATCGTAATGTGAAGACGTCTTGACAGTTTTTTTACGAGAATTGTTGTTGAAAAAAATAATTTTTCAAAATATTATAATGTTATTAAGAGTATAAAATTGAAGAGGATATTTCACACAATTCTTTGAGAAAAACCATCCTCGATATATCTAACCCCTCTCTAGAAGAAATTATCGACCAAAGTATACTGACAGATTAATCTCTTTGGCTTTGGGGGTTACCACACTTAATCAAAATGTGATACAGGTCCCTTATTTAGTGGCAATCCTTTAAATAAAAGTGGCTTGAACCATTATTAAATAGCTTACATGCATATAAATACTCTGGGAACTGATAAAAAAATCTATAGTCTACTGACATATTTTTTTTAAATAAATGAGATGTGTAAATTTAATTTCATTTTAAATTGTTAAAATAGGAAAGGAAAACTAATGTTTTGAAAGATTTTAGCAACAGTTTGAAAAATAAAAGAAGAATATAAAAAGAAATTAGATAAAAAAAGTATAACGTAACTTCTTACACAATCAATAAGGAAGGTAACACGATTATTGTGGCCCTTATATTATACTGTTGTAAGTCAGAATCCGGCTGTTTTGAGTTATGAATGCCGTTAAACTAATCGTATTTTCTTTATCCTAGGGAAGCAATAAAATTAATTATTTGTTTTCGTTTTAGTATTCGTTATCACTATAAATTAATTAGGTAAAGTAAAGAGAAGAATTTTACAGTAACTATGATACGAAAATGTCCTTAAGTTTTTAAAGAGTATTTTTTGTATAAGAATAAAAATAAGCACTGCAAAGCTTTACACATTAATTTAAAAGTTCATTGGTATGGATGAAAAAGTTCGACAGTGTACTTTTGGGGATGCAATATATTGACATAAAATGGATAAGTTTTTCAGTTTACAGTTTAACGGGATACATAGTAAAATAAAGTAACAACATTAATAAATAAATATAACAACGATAAAACTGTAAAACTGCGATGCGTAGGGCAAGGAAAAATATATCAAACTAAAAACCTTAAATTAGTATTTTTCCTCCAAAAGTTTTACCAAAAAAATCAGTGAAAATTTTCACAAATGAATAACACAGTTATAAAAATGTATGTTACAGTTATAATATATATATCATTTGATATAATATGTACAACTCTGCTATTACAGAATTATGTTAGAAGATGCGAGTGGATCGTTCGTTCAACATGGTCGCTACTTTGTGCAATTTAGCTGCGTTCCCATCTCGCTCTATGTGCCGATTTATTTATTGCGCATTATTTTTACATTAATTAAATGGTTAAGCATTATAGATTGATTATTTTTTTATGAAAGTCCATGTTATAATTTCAAAACAGTGTGCCCCGATAGAGTGCTAAATGAAACTATATATTGTAAATCAACTCTGCTTGGGCAAAACGAATTAACTTTCATATTAAAATAATGCTGCGAATAAAGTTTAATTCCTCTTTCCTGCATGGAAATTTCGTAGATCCTTCTTTTTTCAAAATATTAAGCTGAATTTCGATAATAATTTGGCATTCGCGGCTTGATTCTTTTCGACAAGACGTGTATTCAGTTGTGTGCGTTGTTTTTCTAATAATAAAAGTACAATCGAAAAAATTGAGGGTTAATGCTTTTTGCCTAAACAGAGCCGATATAATATAAGACAGGGGTAGCCAAAGCCTTACTTACAAAGCGTAAACAATTTCAAGTCACCCGCATTCGGTTTCATAAGGTGCAGTACAATTATTTCAGTCGTCATTTTACAAAAGTGAATCCATTGTGTTTACCTTTCAAATACATTAATTCATTATAGTTTTGTCCATCCCTTATAAGAGATCTCTTTCACTTTAATTCCACTTCTACTTGATCCACTTTCCTCTACATATCTACATTTTTTACAATGAATGAAATTAAAAGAAAACATCGCTTCCGTTTGACAGATGAACATTTGGCAGCATATATGTCTACGAATAGCTACAAGCAGCTATGAACCAAAGTATGGGCTTGCTGAAAATATGCAATGTCATGTTTCCAGCGCGCTTTCTGATACTACATACATAGTTAATATTTACGAACTTTAAAGCCAATAATAAGAATATTACTTACGCTGAAAAATCTAAAGTAAAACAACATTTGTTTTATTTACATACTATTTTTATGTTCCTGTAAAGTCAACATAACTCTGTATAATTCATTAGTTCGCAGAGAGTGGATCGGTTGTTTGGGCCCCGAATCAGTTAAAATACGACCTTATGGTGGAG
>JAGVSQ010010888.1:0-12602 GCA_022683975.1 Rhyacophila evoluta
TATAAATAGTAAGTTATAATAGGATTTATCGGTAGTATGTTATATGTTCGCTCACCGCACACATATAATGTAGCCCGAAGATGCCAAAAGGTGAAACCCGGGACGCTAAGAGTGATCTCACATATGGAATTTTACTAGTTTTAAATAATTTAGAATTTAGTTATCCTATTGATAAGCTGTTGAATTTCTTCTATGATGCCACAATCCAATTGAATAATGTTGAAATATAATCGTAGCATACACAGTTTGTGTTTTTACAGTATTAATTCATAACCAAAATTTTAAGCCGAGAGCTGCTTAATTTGACGTACGTATATCTTCACACCGCGTAGATCCATATGCTCCACGTTGGGAGCGAACATGGTATGTATAAAATAAAACCCAGACTAAAATACATTTAGTACTTTAATTCTGTTTCCTGTGTCCAGAATGAGTTAAGCCTTTTTTTTTAAATCATAATTGAATAAAAAAAGGAATAGTTCATGGTGTCAAATTGTATTATAATTGTATGCTAAATTGAATTTTTTATCCATTTATAAAATTTTCCAAGTTATATAATGACAATAAAATGAATGTCTAAATAAACAAAATGTTTTAATCAGAGAAAAAAATAAAACAAAATTATTTAAAAATCGAAATATTTTCTTTATTTTCAACTTTAATTCGTAAATATTGTCATACATATTATTAAATAAATTTACTTAACTATAATAACATCATCAAAGTAACCACTAAATTGCTGCTCTATAATTAAATATAAAAATATTGTAGAAAAATCTATAAATCCAAACCTTAAAATGTAAAATGACACATTATTTACAATAAAACATAAATAATTATTATAAAAAAAATACAATTATTATATTTGTGAGCTGACGATGCTGTTGTTCTTATTTTTTTTATATATAAATAAAAATGCAATGTAGCGAATCTATTTAAAAAGAAACACGTACGGTAATTATCAAAAATATTGCTTCAATAAAAAACACTCATATTTAAACTAATGCTACTTTGAACATTTGTATCCGATGGGTATTTAAGTGAAAAAAATATTGATTTAATACTATCATAGTTTTTTTTGTTTTGAATACTATTTTTTATAAAATTCAAAAAGTTGATCTTTGAAAATTGGCAAAAATACGTTTTTAAATTATTAAATCCAACAGATTAAAGAGATAAGATTGTTTTATAAAAGTCATTAAAGATAAAAATATTTACAAAGTTCTTGAAAATTCATGAAGACTAATTAATAGATAATGTAGTTTCACTATTATAGTTTTAGTTTCATTAGAAAAACACAATGAATTCATTAGAATAAAAATTTAAATACTGTATAATATTTAAACAAACGTTATTTTAAATACTCACAAAGAAAATTAAAGCGTCTCAAAATTTATTTATAAAACTATATACAACATCTTTGATCATTCTTTATGAACAATATTCAATAATTGACAAAATTTTATTCTGTTCGATAACGTAAACAATATATTTGCGTCCATTTTGAATTTTAATCCATGGAATGCATTAAGCTGTAGTCTGTATAATTATTAGAGAAAAGATGAATATTAAGGCATTCCACTTGAAGAAATGATTCCTAACTGCATCAAAAATGTTGAACAGAATGACAATTTTTTATAATAATTAGAGTATAGTTAATTTTTTTTTCCAGAAGTATTTCACGAATGAAGTATAGCTTATATAGTTGTTATATGGTCTAGTTTGATAAAGTTCAACTATTAGGAAAATTAATACACTTTGTATGTCTATAAAGTATATTTTACAGTACCATCTTATTATTGTAATTCTTAAAAATAGCTGAGAATTATAGTAACAATATAACCGTGATATAAACAATAAGGAACACTTACATAGATACAAAAATAATAGCATTAGACCTCCTAAATTACCCTAATGGCTTCCAACAAGTTAGTAAAATACTCGAAAAGATCAAGACGATAATAAATTATTTACATAACAATGAGACAATTAACATCACTAACTTGATTGATCACATCCACGTAAAACTAAAAATTGTAATAATAAAGCACTGAGATCGTAGTAATTGATGTAGCTTACGAAGTTATAATAAATTCATTTTATTAAAACAATGAAAATATTAGAGAAAAATCGTCGAATAAGTGGTTACTCACTATTGCTTGATTTATATTAAAATCATTATGAACTAATAACGGATTACGTACAATAATCTCACAATTATGATCAGTCTTCTTTACAGTCAATCATTATTTTATGTTCACTTTCCGAGTCACTAGTTATCAGCGTCTCATTATATCTTCAATGCTGAATCCTTTCTTAGGCGGTGGATTACTGCCCACTTGTCTCACTGGCGGTGGCGGTTGAATGCCTACCATATTTTGAATACCCAAACTTATCGAATGTGACACACTTGCACTGGTCGATGGACATTCTCTAGATATTACTTCCGCTTTTGACGGACCTGCTGAATTCACTTTAGTTATGTTACTTACACTCGATGGATCAATTGGAGATAATTCTTTTTGATGTAAGTGTTTAATTATGAGATCTTGAGCTACCATCGGCGGATGACTCAGCGGCGGGGGAAGCCTGGAAGATGGATTGGATAAGTGTAAATGAGAATCGGGTGGTTTCATCAACGTCTGTGATGGTTGCGCAATTGGTGCCATTTTGTGATGCAAATTCAAGAGAGGAGGTGGAATACCCATATTCGGTGGCGGGATTAAAACATTGTTTCTTGGTAATGTCAGATTAGTTGGACCGGGTGACGGTGGTCTAGATCTGTATTCTGTTGAAGTAGACGGCCGTCCAAGTTCTGTAATATCAGGCGGTAGCGGCCGCTTCCTGAAAGACCCAAGATACATTCCGGGATTGCCTTGTATGATAGGAGTGCTGGATGAATTTGAACTTTTCATGGGCTGTTCAGCTGGTGTAACGTGATGCAAGTCTCTTCGTATTTGTAGTTGTGGATGTCGAACCGGACTATCGTTTATATCAACGTGCGCTCTTGTAATTTTATCATGAGGGTTTTCATTGCTCAAGAATCTATGTTTTTCCATTAACATTTCGTTTTGCTGATAGAACCTGCTTTTATCTGAGAAGTGGTGATCATGGTGAGGTCGCATAGTATAAGGACTGGCTGTATTCCGTGGTTCATTGTGGTGGCAATGAGTGCGCTCTGGAGTAGGCGATGCGCGTCTGGCATGAGGTTGAGGATTATACTCTTCTGTTCTTCCTCGAGAGACACTTTCGTTGGACGGTGATCTTGGTCTTCGAACTGGTGAGTGATCTGGAGAATCAAGATCGTCAGGATCGTCATCATACATGGAATCATCACGCGGTGACTGGGGTCTATCTTCTTCCCCAACATCAAGCACTTCCGGCGGGACGTCTCCGACCGCATGCGTTAAAGCATGTCGCCGAAGATCACAGTTCCTACGGAATACTTTACCGCAAGAATTACACTCGTACGGCTTGTGATCAGTATGAGTAAGAAGATGAGTTTTCAAGTTGGATCGTTGGTTAAAGCTTCGACTGCAGACGGGGCATTTGTGAGGTGACTCTTCCATGTGCAGGATCTTGTGAACTGCTAAGGTTCGTGATTGACAAAATCCTTTGCCACATTCTGTACATTTGAACGGCTTCTCCTTTGAATGTATATACCTGAAAATAAAGAAAAAAAAATTAATACTGAATAGAATATCTTAGTAATTGAAACAATCTTACCGATATCAACTTTTAAAAAAATTCTGCAAAAGTAAATTATGTTAAAAATAGCAGCAACTACGTATTATGTTTTGAAGTTGAAGAATTTATTATTTTTGGAAATATTTTTAGTTTTTTTTGCAAACCTATCAAAAAACAAAGATAATATGATAGATTGGAATAAAAATATGTTATTTTGATGAATAGTTTGATAGTAAATGTTATTTTTTAATCAAGATCTGAAAACTTGTCTGCACGCAACAAGCTATTTTGCGAGTTAAGTATTAAATATCATTAAATATTTTTTAATCATATAGCCTCCAATCTTGATATTGAATTATAAAAAAATATGGGATAAGTATAAATGTATTTTTGCAATATGGCAAAGTTGTCTAACCGAATTAAGATAAATGATAAAATCTATTAGAAGAAAAAAACAGTTTATTATTAACAGGTAAGAAAATGGGTTAAACAGATTATTTAAGAAAATTTGAATGTTTTGTAGAATATATAGGTAACCTTTAAAGTGAAAAACATAATATATGAACTACTCAAAATTCGATAAATAAATTATAAAATACAAGTAATAACATTTCTTCACAATCTAAAATCACCTTGACTATATTTATAACGGTAATAAATCTTATTATTTATGCTAAAACTGCTTTAATAAATAGATTTGACCGCCCAGTAGATCAATATAGTTTTACACGTCATAACAAGTTTTTTTTACACTATTTTGTTTCAACATCAAAATAAGAACTAAATTAAACTATTTTTATAAAATATTCACCACCACTTTTTAGTATCATGGAAAAGTATAGCATTTTTAGAAATGTTTGGATTAAATAAGCGATGTAGTATACGTTTTTTCTTGTGCTCAACTATATTGTCTATTAATCATACCCATGTATAAACACTGAAAATTGAAGAAGGTGTTTTCCCCTGTTGTAACATGTGATATTTTTCTTGTTGTAACATAATGTATATAGAGGTTTGACCAACGTAGTTTCTAAGCTATTTTTATATGTAGCACACATTAAAATCCTTCATAAAAATAATATCTAATATAAATGATAATATTTAAGATTATTCTGGTCTTCAGTGTGTTCCGGCTCTAATAGTGTTCAACCACGACATTGTGAAACTGAATACCCAGCATAAGATTTTATTTCGCCGTGTGGCACATAAAACATAATCCGCAGAGCAAATTCTCCAGTTGTTGGTATGCAGGATGCAGTCCCTTGCGAAAAACAAAGGCATCATGTTACGCGAGCAAACGGTGTATGTCATATAATAAATTTATATACTACCTTCCACACATCGTAGACCGTTTGGTACAGTGGTTTGGTCATAAAGTTGCACACATCACTTTGTGTGTATAGCTGACATGAAAGTAAATGATTTTGTATTATATGCTAAATATAAAATAAAATTCTATATTTTAGAAGAATACTAAAAAAGTATACTTTTGTATTGTTGCTAAATATGTACTTGATTCAAGCTCGAATAGAAAGAAACATTGCGAATACATTTGTAGTAATAATACAAGATCGTTTGATTTAGTTGATTCTGGCTGAAAAAAAAAACCCATATTTACTATGCTGAATCATATGGATTTTTAAAAATGAAATGAAAAAGACTACGTGTATAATAATTTTGCAGGTAACATAATATTTAAAAGTAATATTTCATAATATAAGGATCTATAAGAAAAATATGTCTATGGTTTAGCGCGAAGATATTGTATGTCAAGTTTTGTATGCTTTAAGATAATTTGACTTGACAAATTTTTAAGATGTGGGATGATTAAATAAAGTATGTCTTCACAAATATCCTATTTGAATGTATTAATATTATATGTATAATGATGAAACAAATCTTATATTTTGTGTCCGTTAACATTAAATTTGATAGAAACTGTATTTGTATTAAATTATAAATTGATATGTTTTATTATTTTGTGACAAAAATTGACATCAATGATTTGATTTGTGTATATTTTATTCAATTTTTTCACTGTTCAGAGTATGAATTCGGGAAACTTTATGAATTTGACGTGCGAGTTCCAAACGATTGGAATTGCTTTCATAAAATTTAAAAATCTTAAATCTCTCACACAACATACGTGCTACAAAACAAATATTCAAACTTCGTTTATTTGTTAAATAAATAAAACAAGAAAATAGAAAAATATCGAGAGACGGATTTACACCGTGATATGTTAAATTAGCGACTGCAGTTGTTCCATTCCACGGAGTTAGCTAGTTGCATGACAAAAAGACGTTAGAACTTTATAGTAATAATGCTTGTATGAAAGAATACTATCTGTAATATTATTTTCTCTCTGTGATAGTATCGAAAGCTGAGTAATTGTTCATATTAATTACTCGTATTTACACTGCGTGAAATTATAAATGAATTACAGGAAATTGTCTTGTATTATAAAAAACTGACTGCAATGTATAAGCTTTGTATTATAAGTAAATTAATAATGATGCTAATTGCATGTTCCGTATATGATTATACGTTGTAGTATTCAGCATAGTAGTTATAATTTATGCAATTTTTCTATTTATTAAATATATTTTTTATGCATAATATTTGCTTCCGTATAAAATATTGCTTATTTTCATCAGTGTATGTAATTACTAATTACTATGCCTATATATACTAAGTAATAAAAATTCTATTGTATTGAAACATTTATATGTTACAATAAAGAGCATTATATGACATTATTAAAAAAATCTTCACTTTTTCCAATGATAAACAAACAATGGTTTTATCAGATACTAGATTCTAGTGTTGTTTTTGTGTATGTTTAAACATTATCACAGCTGAAATAGCTCTTGGTATGTAATATTATTGATAAAATATTAATGTAGAAGTATGCGTATTTATAATATTGTATGTGTTACTAATCTATACTATTTTATATGTATATTTATGAAGTTTTACTTATAGAGGATAATGTCATTTGACAAAAATATATATTGTAGTATTGTTTTTCACGTGAGAGCGAAAATATTTAAAGTGATTTTAATATTGTATTAAATTTTGTTAAATTTATCACACCTTCTCGCATTTTTAGATCGCTTGACAGCAAAGCAATATGCTATTTCAATAGCCTTTCATTTTGTATTGAAATATGATACCAAAATTTGGACCATTCAACGTGAAATGCGGATAAAAACTGGGATTGGCATATATTTGGTTACGTAACATAAAAACAGCATAAAGTGAAAAGAGAGAAACAGAGCCAATGATCAAGGCTTTACACTAACTTCCCACAAAGTTATAATATAAATATATTATATATTTCTCTTACATAGATTTAGCTTGTCAAAAATATTTTAACAACATATGTATCGCTAAGGTTGAGCGTTTCTTTCGAATTTGCTATACACGTTATACTTATTTTGATGGTGAAAGATTTAATAGATACGGCCTCAAAAACAGAAATACGAATATTAATTCCTCTTAAAATTACCAGTGCTATCCCAAAAATAGTTAGATACCTTGAATGGCGTGCTCTAGAGTGTGCGTGTTTTATATTCTAAATGAACCCTTCAGTTTTGATAAAAAAAACTTTTATTCTTAAGCTCGGTTTCAAACAACTATTATATAGACCTAATTGCTAGGCGTATAATGCACAATATTAATTATTTTATCTGTTTTAAGAGTTCCATAGCTTTTGAATAAAGTTCATATAATTGTAACCAAAATGGCGATTCGATAAAAAAAACCGTTTCATTATGGCAGAGATGTAATATGTGTAATGGGAACTATACGTTTTTGGATATGTATGAATATTAAAAATAATATCACTCAATGTCCCTGAAGTAAGGTAGTTGGACAGAGGCGTCGGCTTGTAAGTAAGAAAAAACGGGTTCTCGTGTTTGTCCATTAGGATTCACGTTCCGTCTTGGTCGCAACAAACAGGGACTGTGGGACAAGTTTTAAGTCCGGTATGTTCCGATCTGTGGGTAGATAAGCGCCGCAGTCGCTGTGCCATGGACCAAACGTTGGCTTAGCAGAGAACGAACCACGCGGGTTGATAATTTATCATTGTCACCATTTTGACAGCGATGCGAAACCTTTTGTAGCGGAAGTCTCCAGCCATAAAGAGTAAATAAAATCTTAAATAATATATTGAAGCAAATATTTGTATAACATTTACCACAATTGTACTGGTTGGTTATTTCTTTTCAGTTTCTTTACATAAGTTACAGTAATATATTTCAAGTAATCTCTTGACTCAATAAATATATCAATTAGATTCTAATAATATTCTTCTTATACATACTAGTAAATATCTATAGGTTTGTCTTGTAGAATATTGTATAAACATCAAATAAAAATTAATATCCATATTAGTAAAAAAAAAAACATTTTAAAAGACACAATAAATAACCCTAGGTATATTAATGCTCATTTATATAAATATATAAATATTGCAAAATCAACTATATAAATAAAATTACCAATTTGTACAAATATTGATAAAACTATTTCAACTGAATATCACTTAAAAAATAATATTATTAATTTAATAAGCAATTTTAAAAAATATTAATTTCATTAATATTGTTATTATTCATATATGTAAATAAATATTCCTAGCATATATAAAATTTTTTATACTAATTTCAAAATTGCGACTGAATTTATAATGGAAATATTTTTCTTAATACAATTAATTAATTATTTAATTAATTAATACAGCATTATTCACTTAAATAATGCAAAAGGTTAATCCTCTCTGTTCTAAGTAAGCATAGAAGATTTTTCCAAGTGACATTTTGATAACAATCGTAAAGCATTAATTATTGAAAAATATAAGAAATGAGTTACTAAAAGTTTGGTATGTTATATATCTGATTCTTTTTTATATGAAACTATTAAACTTCTTATATCTTATCTATATGGATTTATTATCTTTCCAAACAAATTTTTCATTTACGAAGGTTTTATAAATAAGAAAGTGTACATACATAAAATCAATTGATAAATTCATCCGTGGCTAAATTTTAATTACTTATATTATCAAAAAAAAATTAGAATACTACATAGATCGACTTTTGTAATAGCCTGTTAATATAATATGTTGCAGTACACTTAATATGTAATAATTTTGGTGTTATTTCAATATTTATAATTAAACTAAAGAAAAACAAACTAAAAAGGATTTTTTAAATCAATAAATTAATACAGAACACATGTATGTCATAAATGTATTATTATATGATGCATACTAATGAATTTATCCTTAAATTATTTACATACTATAAGACATTTAAACGGATCTGAAGTAACTAATTATTCCAACCAACCCAACCCAACCTAAAGCAATTAACTAGTCATTTAAATAAATTATCCAACACGCATACTGATAAGTTTGTTTGAATATTATATTATAGATTTACATTAGTTACATAGTAGTATGAAATTTTTCACGGAACAATACAACATAAAGTAATACGTTTTGATGATTATAGTAAAAAATAAAGAAGTTAGTGTAGGTTTGGATAAGTTTTGAATGAAGAAAAACGCTATTTGAACATTGATTTCAATAGTAATTCATTTGAAATTTAAAATATATTATTAGCGTCGATTAGAATAAGTGGGCTTTGGCTTTTATTCGGATCCTATTTGTAATCAAATTATCTTGAAAAAGTTTGTTATCATATGGTATTTAATATAAACTCGTTTCTAAGAGTTAATAAATAACGTAGACGATTATTTTGATTTTTTAAATCCAATCAAATTGGTTGACCGCTTTTTAAACATGCAAGAAGTAAGTTACATTGAACGTTTAAACATCTTTAGTGATGGCTGTCAAATCAGCTGATATGAAATACTGTCTTACATCATACTTTATCAGATTACCATTTTTTCAGAGTAACGCTTAGTAAGAGATACAATCAAAGTCGGCTGTCATTCAAATTTAAATGATACATCTGGAGCGAGAAGTTCGAAAGAAGTTAATGCAGTTTTTTGCACCTTGTCATATTGAATACACATGTATGAATACTGCAAAGCTGATTAATGTTACAAGCAATTAAAAAATATACTTAGCAATCGTAATTAGACAACGTAATAGTAAAGCTTTTAAAGGTTAGAGATTATTAATGAAATTAATGGACAAATTCAATAAAAAATTGAATTAAGGATCCGATAATCCATCAACTTCTGTATTATTGCCAACAGAAAATTCTGAATATAACGAAATATTTATTTTATTTATTATGAAATTTAAATCTTCAAAATTGCAAATCGATACTAACTGACTATGTGTTTTTTTATTATTATATTCAGTTGGGCTTTTCACGCAAATAAGCGATAGAATGAAAAGTTGATATTAACCGAAATAAGTAGATGATATAGCACTTGGTTAATTACAATTCACAATTAAAAAATAAATATTTTTCAAGGCATAGTTCATCGATTTTTGTGAATATCAGAACTAAAAAAATATTTATTTAAGATTTATCAATAAATATTTTTAAAAATAGACACAATTAAGTATTATATAACGTGGTAGTGTGCGCGCCTAGCATGCCGCGGGAATGTGGGTTAGATTCCCCATATGTCGGATTTTGTCTAAAAATGCAGGAATGAATGCCTATTTATTGGGTTGAGCAATTGTCTGACAAACAATTCTTGTAAAAAATAATCCTTAAAGATGTCTTCACATTAAAGAGATCCACTTTCGGAGTGGATATTTTAACAGCGTGTAGATCCACATGCCTTACTATGGGAACAAACATGGTAAAAAAATACATACAACAATCATGACTATGGTATCATGGTATTTTTTGTTATGAATTATCAATGCACTTTGATAAAATAATTAATTTTCGTAGAGAATGAGGAGGAAAATTTGTAGAACTTGATTTAGTTTTTAATAATAAATCAACTAATAAAAAAATGATTGTTAGTGGAATTAAAATATCGTAAATTATGATCGACCGACGCTAATGGGCAAGTTTGTGTTTCTTGGTATTTGGTAAACTGGCTCTCGATTCTCAGAGATTTAAGTTGACCAAGTAAAAATGTTGCTGGATAAATAGTGCGATGTTTGTTGAGTTCTTCAAACAGCGTGTCCTCCGATCGTTTCACCTAACATAACATAACGCAAATGGAAGACAACGCAATATTATTTCGAGAACACTCTTGAGACTTCACATGAAAAGTTCGTATTCACTCAAAGAAAATAAACCCATATTTATATACACATAATGGATATATTTATCATGATTTTTTTGAACATTTAGAAATTAGTGAAGTCATATATCTAATAATATTGAGACGAATTCCTCAAAAATTATCAATGTAATACGTTAAAATAAAATAGTTTTCTACCATGTCGGTTATTTTTCTAAAACTCGTTGGTTGCTAAATGTTGTGAAATTGTTCTAAAATACCCCGATTCCACACATGAATAATGAAAATAAAATAATAATGTATAACGGCGAGTTATTTAAACGATACGTGCAATACTCTACAACCCATTAAAACGATATTTTTCGGCAATCTTCAACAATATATCAAGGCGATTTATCAGATTTTGCCAATCAAAGAATTGAGGTATAAATTATTTATATGAACGTCACACATATGGTAGAAATATAAAATGAATAATATGTAAAAAAAAACATTTTTTAAATTACTTTTAAATATAAAGTTATGAAATATTTTAATTGTAATGTAATACATTATAGAATTTAACGATCTGAAACTCTATATATCTGCTTAGAATGGTATTCTACCGTAATAACTTATTAAAAACGTTTCTATAAAATTATTGGAGTGCAGATATTTTAAAAATATAAATCGTATGTCACAGGATGCATTAGTCTATTTGACGTCACATTACAAACCTGTATAACGAATTCATTTATTTTTCATTTTTTCAGTGTATTTAAAAAATAAAATCTGATTAACTAATACACCCATATGTTATTGAAAAAATATCACAAATAAGTTTCTATACGTATTAATAAATTGAGTTCATGAAAAGATGAACAAGAATTGCATTTTTAAATGGTAACTCGATACATTGTAAATCGTATAATTTATTTAAACATTATCCCGTCGTTAAAAAGGCGGCTCATAACATTTTGGAATATTAAAATTGACTTAATCCAATTTTATTAGAGTTCTTAATTTGAAAATAAAGAATTCAAAAAGGTTCGCGCCGTTCCGAACATAAATATAGAGTGGGAATAAAGGTGGCCGATTTCATTTGAATTTTCTCGGCTGGAGACGCGAGCGAACTACTTTACTTACTAGTGGCGTGTTCTTTTTTTAAAAAAATATTTTCGTCTTATCATCATCATTAGTACTAAAAATATTCCGAGGGTTCTTGAACGACCGATGGCTTGATTTGATTCGTCCCACACGCAGTCGCATATTATAAATTATACCATTATCTTTACCATAACATCACCTACTGATCATCTGCCAATCTACTTGTATTGCCAAATGAAGGATTAGAAAAAAATATTCACAAAATATTTAAATTTAAATTTTATGACAATGCTTTACTAGTTTAACAAAATTGATATCTGTGCAATTATATATAGAAAATTCAAGCAATATATATATATTACACGAAGCTTATATTAATTATCGTTAAATTTGGATATACAGTTATTTTTTTGGTGCAAAAATTGTACTAAACATGCAATACTAATTGATAGCTATTAATTTAATCAAGCATATTTTACGCGTATAACAAGACGTTAACAATAATAATAAATAGCAAAATAACTTTTTGAGAATTCTAAATTATTTAAAACTGGTAAACTTCCATATGTGAGATCAAGTATCCTAAGTAGTATGTTATATGTTCGCTCACCGCCCACATATAATGTAACCTGAAGATGCCG
>JAGVSQ010010889.1:0-12601 GCA_022683975.1 Rhyacophila evoluta
TTTATATATATATATGTATATATATACTTATTTTATTTCCACAGTAACGGTAGTAAGTAAATGGATCGACGAAAAATAGTATGCTAGATTTTTTTGTGGTAAAATATTAGTAAATATATATCACCGATGGAAAATAGTTAGGAAATGTCAATAAGTATGTGCAGTTTGGAGTCGAATATTTCAGATTTGATCCTCTAGTCGTATGGTAATTCATAAAAATCCAAGTCCTTAAACTATATACTCGATAAATTGAACGATTTTTTGATAACCATCCCCTGTGAGAAATAATATACCGGGAGATTTAGCCACTAGCTATACATATAAACATATAATCGATATTGAAAGAGAACGTGAATAAAAAATAATAATTTAAACATGCATTCGTTTTTGTAAATATGTATTCCATTTCGAACACTGAGTTATGTTTTATATGGTGATATGAAAATAGCATTCATATTATATTTCAAATTTATATTTGAAATTGAAAGACAGTTTTAAGCGAGTATACAAATTAAAATAGTAGATGAAATGACGAATTTTACAGTTGAAATCATCAACAAAATAGTGAGTTATCACAGATTTTGGACAAAATCATTTTGTTTTTGCAGAAAAGTAATCTACATAATGTGATGCAATATTAGGGCGATGGTAGTATTGTTTAATTAGTAATATATATGAGTAAAAAATTAATTCATTTTTATCAAAAAATAGTGCTTATGGCAAGCGAAAAATTCATTTTTCTGTTTAATAAATAATTAATAAAAAGTGTTATTTTGTTAAAGTGTTCAATTATAGAGTGCCAATTATGCTCAGTCTTAATAATATATTTTTACAGCTAGTTTTTATTTTGTGGTTGAACAAATTGTCATTTACGTTGAAATGTAAAATTGCAAATTATTTTGCTGTTCTATTTGCCGTAACATTAAACCCGTTTGCGCAATTTACCCATCACTGTCGCAGATTGAACCAAGTGGCAGAGCCGCCACCACGAGATTCCATCTCTCGGTTCGTTTCCGGACGTCATTAATTCTCTGCGTCACACGTCTAATCCGCCACCATAATGCGAATTTGACATAATACATTTCCCACATATGCCTCGAATACACGGACGGATACTGCATCGGACCTAGTACTCGATACTCGTATTGTTACCGTAAAACATTTTTTTTTTAAAACTTTTTCCTATATTTTTATCTTGGTCACCTTCTACGGCATACAATAATCATAAAGCATTTGAAATAGTGTGTCAAATATGATTAATTTATTTAATAACTTTCATATCACTAGTCAATTAATTTCATTCACAGATTTCACTAGTCATTCGTCAAAAAAAAAAATCATTTCATAAAAATCCATCAACTATGATTGTTAAAAAGTATTTCTTACTGTTATTATGAATTAAAATATTATATATGGCTGGTAAGCATTAAAAAAACAAGATTAATATGTAGTTTTAATTAATGCGGAATATTTTTGCTTAGAGTCTTTCCTACGGGATTTGGTATCAAAGGACAACCGCCATAGTTAAGTATTATTTAAAATAAAAATATGCAAGATTAGGTACGTATATAGGTTGAGTGGTTAGCTGACGATTATGTCTAATACAAATAATTCAAATAAGACTTCAAATCGTTTATATAAATATGATTAGTTTTAAAACCGACATGGTAATAAAAATAGACATTAATACCTCATGAGTAGTTAAACTTGCTGACATGCAATCGCCTGGCTCAGTGCCAGACATGATTAACCTAAATTTTATATGTAAATATAGCGTTTTTCTTGCAAATTACTTTTCAATCAAAGCATCAATTTATCAGTGGAAATATGAATAACTCTCAATACGAATTCAGATCATCACTCATAACTGTTACTTTTTCTAGTGACTAAAATATCTTTTTTTTTTAATTTCAAATAGTAAAATGGCAGAAAAAAATCTGTGTTTATTACACATGTATTTCAATTGATTTCATAAGCAATGGAAATTTTTGGTTAATCTCTGTATATCTCAGAATAACAATGCGAACTGCAATTGCACTCGAAGCTGGCTTAGACTATAAAATATAAATGTCTTCTATTAAAAAAAGTATCCCCGGTTAGCGTAGTTGGTAGCGTACACGTCTAGCAATCCGGGGAATGCGGGTTCGATTCCTCACAAGTCAGATTTTAATAATCTAAAAATACAAAACTGGATGCCCATTGGGTGATCAATTGTCGGACAAACGATTTTCGTGAAAAATAATCTGTCAAGACATCTTCACATTGCGACGATCCACATACTCCACTATCGGAGTGGATATCTCCACACTGTGTAGATCCATATGCTTCATTGTGTGAGCGAACATATATGAGGTAACTAACTACAAAGGAATATTTGTATATAATAATGTCGTGGAAATTATGTCACCAGAACCACACAAATTCAATTTGTGTATGCTAAACTAAGATACATGTCATCCGGTTTTCTGTCATTAACATTATCCTGCGTGTGAAGAGAAAATCACTCCTTAGAATCATTTGTTTCATATAAAGGGGAGGTTTAAATACACTGATTTTGAGGTTCGTATTCTGCAACATTGATTGATATGCCCGAGAGAAAACTGTTTACGCCAGAAGTTACATAATTCTCTACAAAATGTTCACACTTATATCATGAAATAAATTTCCACACAGCATATTAATACTTTTGGATAATAGAATATACCATGAATTAAAGTATGTAATATGCGATATTTCAGTATTTTTTAACAGTCGCAATTTTATGAGATATATTTACCTTTGTGATTTTGCATTTAGCTTGGTATTTTTTTTCGAGTTTTATTTTTTGATGATATTAGATTTTAAAATTTTACGTATTTGCTTTTATATGTTATAAATCTCCCGGGTAGCCAAGAGGTTTGCGAGTGCGCCTAACACCCAGGGAATGTAGATTTGATTCCCATGTTTCTTGGAGTTACATGCAGTACTACATGTCCATTGGGTTGTACACTTGCCTGTGTATGTGTATTATGTGTAATGTGCGTTATTTTTTTTACCATACGTGAGTGGTAATGGAAAAACTACCCATCAGAACAAAAACTCCCTCTCAAATCTAAAACTTTAAAGGTCAAACAAGCTTTTAGATTAGGTTTGGTTTGATTTGATGACTTAAATCAAAAAGTTTGTTCATTTTTCTGTTTTTATTTAAATATAAGGTGGAAGGTACGTGCCCTAGGTGGTTTTATACAATGATCATTATTTTGAAATCTTATTCGGAGGGCAGTGATTTTTTATTAGATGTATTTAAAACTATATCAAACAAATAGTAATATTATATTTCAGAAAGAAACTTAGCACACTTTATGTAATACATTTTTATTATAGTGATAGTTCAAGCATTTTTTTGTAATAACGGCTTAAAAACACGTTAACCATTATTATAATTAATAGGAAAGCAACATGTTTACCATTTTATAGCTTGCAGTGACATTTAATTACTAATTAAGGCGACCAAGCCATAGCAAAGGGTACAACCTTGGATGGTTTTGACATTTAACTGTAACGTCAGCTTTTTGTATGCTATAATATAATGTAAACTATAATTAAATGTTGAACCAATTGGATGGTCACTCGTATATTTGGCATTGTATTAATAATTTATTTATCTGTTTAAAAAGTTGATACACGATACACGATAAAAAAGAGCATATGAGTAATTTATTGTATTGTGTTGTTTGAGATATAAAAAAATAAACAAAATGTTTGACACTATACCAAATTAATGGCACGTAATAAAGTGTGATTGATATAAAGTACCTCATAAATATGTTGTAAAAAATTTAAATTAAAAAAGTTTTTTTTTAAATATTATCAAGATGTTTTAAATTATTTATAGAATATATGTCTAGTCATATTTTTGTTTGATAATCTAAAAATAGAAGAAAAATCTTTAATTCATAGAAGATATTTTTGATTTTTCTATATACCTTAGACTAGATGACTATTTGTATATACTTTTATTCGTAGAATATATTCGTTCATACATACTTTATTATTTCACTTGTATATTCTTATTCAAAATATTCTTAGCCCCTAAAATTTCGTAGAATTATTAAACATAACTGTAATTATATTTAAGTCTTAAAGCTTATGTTAACAAATTATTATACACCATTTTATTTACTTTAGTGAAAAGTAGAGAACTGCCTACATTTCATAAATATGGGTAGTAGGGTACACCATGCAAATATAGAATTAAAGGGCTTTTAAGGTGCGAAGACGCTTAGAAAGACAGCTTAAGTAAAATACTTATTTTACAGAGGGGTAAGATTTTCAAAATGCATCAGTGTATTGTTCTATATCACTGTAAAATTTTCTTCTTTTAAATCGGATGAAATCTTGACAAGTTAACTTTCCGTTGTTTAATAAGAAATAACAATTTTTATCTAATCAATCATTCAGGTCAGTGTACATAGTTAAAAAGATAAGAGTTAGAAATAACAGTTGAATCCCATTCGCTAATTGTCCTTGAAATTAAATTCAGCGAATTCTCAGTATTACAAGTTAAAAGTGGAGCATAAACTGGACCCCGGTGTTAATATTTGCAAGAATTGTTTGAATTGATGGTTGTAAAAATACCCTGTAAGGAATGATACAGAAAAGAAACACTCTTAGTGGTCTGAAACGCAGTCGAAAAAAATAGAAATCAAGTATTTCAAGTAAAATTATATCACAATAGGAATGTTTTTACTGAACTTTTATGAATGGAAAATTGGGTGTTTTAATAATAATCGTTGTATTTACTGTGCAGTTTAAGTATCTATTGTGCAGTTATAAAAGATAAACGGAACTTTAAAATAAATCAGATGGATGATGTTATTGTCAGCTTAGAATTATATAGTATAAGATGTGGAATCTTATGCAATTGTTTAGGTTTCTATTACTATCTTGGTGAAAGAAACTTTCTTAAAGGGGAGACGTTTTAATTGCAGTTTCGTATTATTATAGGGTAGGTAATGCTAACGTTATACTGTGAAGGGTGAGAAGGGGCCCACTGTTTTCCTTCTTTGTCAGTATGTAAATCAGTGTCCTTATGGGCTGCTATTAAAGTTGAAGAATAAATGTTAGCACTTCTTGAATCGAGTGGGTGATGCTTTTATTATGAATTTAACGGAAATGATTGTCAAACATTTTTCCATCCAAATGTATAAAAAATAATATTAAGATATTATAATATAAACTTTACAAATAATCTTATTATTTAACTTGAAAATAATAAAATCTGCAGAGTATTTTAAATAAACGAAACAATAAAATTTGAAATAGACAGATTTTTATTTATAAATTAAAATGTTATATCATTTGATTGAAAATGTCCTACTTCAAAAAAAAAATATATTAAATAAAACGATATCAAATTTGTCCAAAACATAATTTCAAAAAAAATTTTTACAGCTTATACATAAATTAAGTATGTTGATTTTCATATTAACATAACAGCAGACAATTTATGCCACGAGTTGGCGTAGTTGAATACGGATAAGTTATTGCGCTAAATTATTATATCCAGTACAGAATGATTTTTATCAGTCAAGAGGACGGTAATTATGCCTTATAGTTTGAGCGATTTTCAATTTATGGATCCATATCAAATTCAAATATGTATTGATCGACAGATATAAATTAGTGCAAATTAAAGATACTTTTTACTCCATTTAAAATACGCACACTATTCCACGAAAGAAAAATATTAAAGTGAATCAGATTTTTTTTTCTTGGGCAGCGTTTGACATTCATAGACTATAAAGTCAGAGAGTGCATTGTTTTCTTAGCAGAAGGGTTGTGGGGAGATGATGAAAGAAAATTAAATGAATTCGCCGAGTAAGATGTTTGTTCTAAGAACTATTACTGGGAAAGGATTTGAAATCTGACATGGCGCCTCTATTGTCATTATCTGACGAAGGTATTCAATTAAAAATGTCTGCCAGATAAAACTAAGACATTTTTAAATCTAGCCTTTGATTAAGTTTGATTGCTAAAATTAAGCAGAATTTAAATTCATTTTACTTCATTAACACGAACTAAAGTCTAAATTAATTTTCTAAAAAAATATCAAGTACTAATACTTATGTAAATATATCAAATTGATAGATTTTTTTGTGAGTTCTCAAGTGTCCAATACTCGAAATTAAATTTCTACTTAATCTTCATTTTTATAATTAGTTTTGAGTCTCTGAAATTATTTTACTTTCAAATAAATCTTTTTTTTTATACAGTTTAATTTTAGAGTAATTCTTTTTCTATTGATAACATGGTGTATTATTATTATATATAAACCTTTTAAAATAAGATGATTAGGGAGATATTTGAAAATAAATGCAACGTATACATTTTGCGTAATGTTTATTTATTTTTTTATATACCATGTTCGCTCCCAACGTGGAGCATATGGATCTGCACAGTGTGAAAACGTCTCGACAGATTATTTTTCACGAGAATCGTTTGTCAAATAATTACTCAACCCGATGGACATCCAGTCCTGCATTTTCGGATTTTTGAAAATCCGACCAGATGGAGAATCGAACCCGCATCCCCCCGATTGCTAGGCGCGTACGCTAACAACTACGCTAACGGGGGTGAAACGCTAATGTTTAAGCTGAAAAATTCTCGAAATCTTTACTTTATCTTTATCTTTATCAATGAATGGTAATAATAATATAAAATAGAAAATAAATCTAATGACATTGGCAAATGCTATCTAAATTGTATAATATATATAAATCTCACTGTGAGATATTGTATAACTTAAAAAAGATATTGTCAGGTGGTTTTAAAGTGGTTGGGTTGGGTAGAGATGTTCGTTTCCCCTGCGATAGTCTGATTTTCAAATGATATCTATTTTCACCTCGATGACGCAGCGCATTTTAATGAGTTCCAGTGATTGATCAGGGAGAATTGACTTTAAAGCTCCTTATTAGTTTTTTTTTATTTCTATCTTAAGTGAAATTTTAAAAAATATTCACTATCACGTACGATTTCTATAATAAAGATCATTTTTAATATGTTTCACGAACTTAATTATTACTAATTTTACTATTATAAATTTTACGGTTACAGCACATCGATTATTAACACCACTATATTTTCAAAATTAATAGGTGTGTGTTTTATTGTAAAGAAATTAATGATAATTATAAAAATACGAATTTTCTTCGGTGATATGATGGTATGATGTAATCGGTCAGTGATATTTTCAAAACCTAACAGCTAAAGTAATACATAAATGCTATAATATATGCAAAAAGCTAATAATATTATAACATATATACATCCATTGTGACAACAGTTATCTTTCTTGGATTATTAAGAAAATATATATACGAAATCTTAAAATCTTTACTGTCTAAAGATTCATCTTAATGAATTGTTTTTTTTACAAAAAAATACTATAGTATTTCATCTAAATGAATATTGTAAACGCGCTGAAAGTATCTTTCAGTGTCTGGCAATCCACATGGGTAAGATTATCTACTTAACCAGCGGATAATAGATAACTATATTCTGAAAAATAGTTTGTATTTATTGTTTTGACTTAGTTATCAAATAAAATGTAACTGTATTTTTAATGTGACTGAATTTTGCCACATTGGATTTGAAAGATTACTTCTTGATAAAACGGGTAATCTGTCATGAAAATTTAAGAATTAATTGTTTTGTATAAGAAGATAGTTTTTATTTTATGATAAAATGGAATCAATTAATTCATATATTTTCTTCGAAGATTTTAATGCAACATACGTGAAACAGATGTTTTAAGAGTAAATAGAAATAGTAGCGATACGAAAATAAAAAAAAATATCAATACTATGGAAATAATAATGAAATACCTTCTCGTGTATTATCGAAGAAAATATTTTGTACACCCACCGATAAAACGTTTTTTCAAGCACGCAGTGAAATTCCCTTGAAATTATGGGTAGATTTTCTCTTAGTATTTTTCAGATAAAAGCGTTTCACGGTCTCCCTTCGATAGAATTTTCTTTTATCTTTCTCGCCAAGGCTCCTTTGCTAATGATGTCAGAAGACTTAAGCCTCGTATATTCTATGGCTACGAAGCCATTGTCAAGTTCATTTTTGCCGATTATTTTTATAGCTCGAAGATTTCTTGACCTTCCTCGAATAAATTTTCATGTATACTTTTGTGTGCTTAGTTATTAATATGTATTTATTGAAAAAAGCACACAATGTTTCATTTAATAATGAAGTGTATCAATAATCCTACGTAGTGGTTATTTTGAACATTATTGTTCATATATTTAATTGCTTTTAGCTTCGTTAATAAGGCAACCTACTAGACATAATGACTGTTAACTGATGTTTCTTAGCTGGTCATAAAATGTAATATAATATATTATTATTAATATTATATCTCCCCGGTTAGCGTAGTTGGTAGCATGTGCGATCCGGGTAATGCGGGTTTGAATCTCCATTTATCCTTATTAAATAAATCTCATATTTGAGGAATACTGGTTCGATCGATTTTTAAAAAGCCCGAAACTGCAGGAAGATATGCTAATTGGGTTGAGCAATATCCTGTTAATCAATTCTATTGAAAAATAATACTGTCTTCACGATGTCAAGATATGCCAATTTCGATGATTTAGAAATCTGTATACGCCGTATTACGGTAAATATGAAAATTTATTTGAATATATTTTATATAATGTTGTCAAATTTATAAGTAATATTTTCATTATTTAAAATTATAATAGATAAGATAATTTTATTGACTTCGAATTTTGTAACTTCCTAATATTTAAAACCAGTTTATTTTACATTTTTTACGATATTAGTATAATTAACAATATTAAAAAATAAATAATCTACAAGGGTTTCAAAAAAAGAAAAATGCTAACATTTCGAAATTAAAAACCTAACTTATACGATATTTTTTTTTCGCTAGGCGATCCATTATCCAAAGTTTACGCCCATGCATAATTAATATACAATGTCACATATTATGGGAAAGAGCTCATATCAACGCGAAAACGAATACTAGTGCCTGGTGTTGTCAGTGATTGATTCACAAAACAATTCCAACAATAATTTGTATTCATGTGATCTTTTGGAAAATTACAGTGACATATTTAGAGCAGACTTTGTGACGTTGGAAATGCGATAATGCCTATTAATATATTACATATTGTATGTACGAAAATATACTTTGATCAAATTGAATTATACAATATTAAATTTGAGAGTTCAATTTTATTCATTAATTCTGTTTTAGTAAATATAATTTTACCAAAAGTTATTTTATGAACCAAGTATGTATGAATGATAATATTTTTTTAGCGTACTCACAGTTTTATAAATCGGCACTGGTAGTACTTTTATAAAAATACTATAAAAAAGGGATTTACCGTCATACGATTTCAATTATTGCAGTTCATTGAAATAATATATTATAAATAATTTATCTGCTAATGTTAAATAATATTTTAAATATTAAAAATAAAAGTCTATTATATTTAATATATTGGCTTGTCTATTATTTACAACGTATTTAAGTTAGGTGATAAAACATTTATTTCACCATTTTCGTTCCAAAAGTGGAGCATATGAGTCTCAACGTTGTGAAGGTGAACACTTCAAAAACGGAGTATTTATAGACCTCTAAGTTATAAATTGGCTTTATCAGAATTGGTTGTCAGTTAATTCTACAACCCATTGAACCTACAATACAGTACTGTGCTTAAAGATATTTGAAAATCCAGCAGCTGCGCGAACTGAACCTGCAATCTCTCTAGCTCCAAAGCGCGCATACTATTCTCTCGGTCACTCATGGCTTGAGAAAAAAAGAAAACAATATAATATTCTTTGTTTTTATTTAAAAATGTATATTTTCAAAGACTTATAATTTTTTTTTTATATAAATGATTACTTGGATGTTAATAACACTATTTTACTCAAGAATCGTGATCGTTTATTGGAATGAAATTTTCAAACACACTTACCGTTATAGTTTTAATGTGTTTACACTTATATGGAAAATAAATTTTTGATGTACATCTATACAGCTTCAAAAACACTAAATGGTTTGGAGTGTAGATCGATCAATCTTGTTTTGTTGTTTTTCTTCCAAATATTCCATACGTTAAATATGATTTGTTATATGATTGCATACTGTTCAGGGTTTTGAATAATTCAGATAAATAATATTATCTAAAATTAATACGCAATTTCGGTAGTAGGCTTAACTTTATAAATAAAAATAATATCAACATAATTGGCATTTATATTATTTTGACAATCTCCATTTGGAGCAATAAGCGATGATGACTGAATAAATAAAATACATTCTAAAATAAATATTTAATGATATGAGTCAGTTTATGTGAGTCATGTAAATTAAAATGTAATGTAAAAATAAATTACAGACGCTTTAAAAATAAATTTAACAAATTACACATTAAAACATTAAATGCCATTAATTATATCGGTTTATCTCTTAATTTGATAGGCATTATAGCAACAGATGTATCTTCTGTTATGTAATCTAAGTAAAAAATGACTAACGTATCCTAAAATATTACTGATAATTAGTACAAGGACTGCAAATAAAATTGTGTATAAGAAAATAAAAAAATAAATCTTTTTTTAACATGTGATAGATTTATCAATTATAATTTCTCGCAGAACTACCAATTCCTATAAACGAATTCATTGATTTCAAGAAAATCAATTAAGCCACGCCGATCGGTGATTTGTGAAAATGTATGGGGCAAAATTATTTGACTGTTTGTGAAGTCAAACCATGCCAACGTTTTATATAATATTGTTTTGGAGATTTTGTACAGTCCCTGAATATAATCATATTGAACCATGAAATAAGGGTACATTTATATAGATTCGATGGTCGCTTTTATGTAAAGGTTTGGTGTTTCAGAGTGATCTGTCATTTGGTTAGTTGATAACCCTCGCTCCGGAAACCATGCGCGAAGAATGCATTGCGATTATGAATCATTTATGGCGTTTGCTGATGTTGCAACCCTGCCACTATTTCATTCCTCTATTTTATTCATATTTCTTTTAACAATGATATGTAAACGTATGGAATAATCGAGTATCAAAGTATTACAAAGTTTTCTTAACCTTTTTTTCAAAATATCTCAAACTAAATACGCCACTTCTTATGTAGTCTCTTTTTTATTAATACTGCCGTTTCAAAGGGTAAACTATTTTACTTTATTAAACTATACTATACTAATAATAAGTGTATTATACTAATCAAATATTGATATTGCAATATTTTTATACTGTTATATATACTTTAAAATAAACTCCGATAGAAATAGCTATAATATTGCTTAGTTTTTGTATTACTGATAAACGCAGGACTGGATGCATATTGGATCTGACTACCAATTCTCATAAAAAATAATCTGTCCAGATATTGAGGAGATCCATTACTCCATTTTCGGACTTTTTCACATTATAGATAACTATATGATCTATTTATTGTTGAAGCAGATATGATGCAAACAATACGGATATAAATTAAATTATTTATAACTAATTATGAAAATTCAGAAACCACAATGTTCGATTATAGTAGCATATTCTTTGAAGTATAGTATTGTTGTAAATATTAGATTTTCCCTAAGAAGCTTGTTAGAAGTTTTCTAAAGTTGAAATACTGTAATAGATTGAGCGATCTGTCGACAACTAATCTTCATGAAAAGCCACTTGTCAAGAAAAAAATTTCCCATCTTATGGTACACGAGAAATAATGATAAATTTCGTTTTTAATAACTTAATTAAAGTTTTTTATTATTCGTGATAAGACTTAGTGTGAAACTTTTAGAATCTGTTGGTCAATTTTGACGTTTTTATAAATCAAGCTTACAAAATATGATCGATTGTAACATACTATGAGGGATGTTTCCGATACATCTAAGTAGTTGGCATTTTTTCCCGCCCAACCACGAGACAAACAATGAGAACATTTTCGAGCGGGCGTGACGCCATTTTTTTCCTGAATAGGTTGCATCAGCTTGGCAGCAATATATAGGGGCTGTTTGTAGAGACGGGCATATAATAAAACCAATAAAAATTTAAGTCAATTATATTTTGGAATCGCTTATTTTTTTTTATTACAATTTGAAAGAATAAGAATCTAACGTCTCACTTCGAAACAATTTGAAAGTTAAACTTAAACTTGACACTTTTTTGCACATTTTTCCTTGTTACCAAAATACAATATGTAACATATTTATATATAATTAATTCTAGTACAATTATGGTGAGGAAATATATTTCAAATACCAATCCCTCTTCAACAACCTCATCCTCAAAGTTAAAAACACAAAACAATCTTAACACTTTACCTGCTGGCTACTTTTGGCAAATTCGCAAAATGCGCTTAACGTTTCCGAAAATAAACATATTTACTAAAGTAATTTAAATATTTTTGTATTAATTGTACTAAGAATTCTATGCGGAACCAATTTATCAATATCTTAGTTGTCACAGCTAAAATAATTATCACTTAAACTTAAGATGTTGCGAATTTTTAATGTTTGAGAAAAAATGTAATATAATCCCCATCGGCATTAATAAA
>JAGVSQ010010891.1:0-12601 GCA_022683975.1 Rhyacophila evoluta
ATGGGGACACTCCCAGAGGATGTGATTGGCATCCTGCATTTCGCGACATAAGCAAGTAGGAGATATCTGTGAACTCTTGAATCTTGTTTGTCTCTTCTTCCAACTGGTGACATTCTGACGTCCTCGAAAACCGGCAGGTACCATCCATAGGATGTACTCGCCGGAACTTAAGAATGCTGGCATGATCTGAGAAGATACAAGATGGTTGGCGTGTGACAAAAATTCTCAGAGAGGATACGTGACAGCCATATGCTCCATGCCAAATGGATATGGCTGTTTGTGAATGAACTTCAAGTTTTTCTACGAACTTATGGAAAGAATTTAATGAAAAACAATATCTTATTTCAAAAACAAAAACATCATATATTTTAAAAATTTTGTAAAGAAATTAAGGATTATTTATATTGCTGTTCACAAAAATATATAAAATGCCACATAAATCAGTCTTAACGTTTAAATTTGATCTCAATTCTTCCTTTGATTCCAAAATTAGAGCGGCTACATGTAATAATGTTATACACATTCTTATCAATGTGGAATAGTTTTTCAGTTTATTTTGTTTGTTGTTTGGAAATAGAAGAGCTTTTTTATAAATTCGCATATCAAGCTTAATTGATTTTATGATACTAGTTGAGGTAATAGAGGTGAAAGATTTTAGTGTTTACAACATGTGTATATTGTGTATAGAGAGCTATTTTTACTTGTATATTTAAAAATATGTATTTAAGTCCACTGTTTTTTTTAAAATTATTTAACCTTTGGAAGATTTTACGGTAGAGTGAGAAATAGAAGAAGTGTATTTGACAAATATCTGCATATCTTATACTGAATAATGTAAAAACGTGCATTTTCAAACAAGCACACATCATGATATCCGTGTGTAAAGCACGAAAGCTTTCTATTAGCAAATCTAAAGAAAAGTATCGGATTTCAGTTCTGAGTTTCTTTGAAACGAGCATTTTCGCCAATTTTTCAACAGGACATTAGCATAAATACCAGAAATATGTATTCTTTATTCTGCTTAGCTTTGAGTTGGTGAGATTAAAGCTGTTACTATAATATGAAGGTAGATATTATACATATTTACAATAAATTATTAAAAAGTTTGAGTAATTTAAATGAGTCACGTGATACTATTATCTATATATCAGTAAAGACTTATTATGTTATACATATAATAAATAACTGTTAAAGCCCATGGTATCGTTAAACATTTAAATGGGTTAATTATTATCTAAATAAAATGTTTTTTTCCGATTTTTTCTTCTTAATTAATAAAATAACCAGTTTTGTCTTTTAAATGATGAATTCAAGTTTTTTTTTAAATTTAAAATATACCAATGGTAGTTTATGAGCATATTTGATGTCATTAATAGAAGCTCGTAATGTATATTGGAGGTAGAAAGATGTGAATTTGTGAACTCAAAAAATACATTTGCCAAACCCTGTTATGTTAAAAGTTATGAAGTCTTACTGGAACTGGCTGAGACACGTACTGTAAATGCCTCTAAAAAGGCTAAATGCTGCTTCTTGTTTTTTTAACCAGTAAGATTTGGATATTCTGGATGATCGTCAGTCATTATCTATCAGACATATTTAATAAAGTTGAAAGATGCCAACATGATCTGAGAGATTGAAAAATATTTAGTGCTTTATACGTCTTATAGCAAATGGTTATAGAGACCGAAGAAATTTATATATTTTTCCTATTTAATAAATTTTTCTTGCAAAATATTTAAAGTAAGTATAAAAACTGTTTATTGGCAAGTGCATAAAAATGATTTGTAATTTTGATGATGGATTTATGTTTTAGTTGTTCGTCGACCTTAAGATAAATGATATGAATTTCATGTGAGTCACATTTATAACAAGTCAGTCATTTGTGCAATGTAACCAACTAAAACATTTATAAAAATACGTGAAAGTTTTACTTGACAATTATTTTTTATGAATAATATTATTTAAAGATAACTCATTTGTAAATTATATAACATTGTATATTCATAAAAAATTGAGAAAAATGGATACATTTGCAATAATATTTAAAAAGCTACAAATGGTCATAAGTTGACAACACGTATCATACATTTGTTAAATTGTTCAGGAGGACCAAAGAACCTTATAACAAAAATTAGTATTGGAAAAATAATTAAAGTGTATTTCGTTTTCTTTGGTGTGCTAATAATTATTTTTTATAAAGATTTCGGTCCATATGAACAGTTATGTTATCAACTTATGGACATCGATATTATGTTTGAATGCAACAGATAAAAAAGTTTTCAATTATGTGTCGATTTCAGTCCAAAAAAAAACACAAATGAAAGATCAATTATTTCATCTGTTTCGATTTTATTATTTAACTTTGAACGTGCGTATACAATACAATCTAACTATTAATAAGCTTTGTTAAAAGCTCATTTTCAATATATAATATATATTGAACCATAGCTCACAATCTAGTTCAAATGTGAATTTTATATCGGATGTAATTCAGTAAAAATGTCAGAAATCCAAATTATCTTTAAAGAGACATATTAAAAATAATTATTTATTTTTCTATGTCAGAAGCGAAATATATTTTTATCGCACAGAGAAAAAATAAATTATGAATGGGATAGTGGTCGATTTAATAAGAATGCGTGGGTAGTATATTTAATTATATAATGTTTACCCACGTTGGTCCACAGTAATATTAATTATAAATGGTATAATCCTTAAATAAATCGAATTATGTTGATAAATAAAGAATATGGCAAAGATATTTCTCTCTCGATTATAAATGGCAATGAAACTTTTATTCCAAGAAATAAAATAAAAGAAAAATAAATGTGTTCGAAATAAAACAACTCGAAAAGCTTCCACGTCTTAATTAGACCAGCAAAATTTACTGTTTTTTTCTACGTTTAATAATAATTAAAAAATAAATAAAACAAAAATCTTCTCCATATGATTTTTGAATTGATTATGAGTATTTTTAAGTAGGTGTTTTGAAAGAATTACGTTGTAATTGCTAATTTATCGTTTTTTGCGATAGATTCAAATTCATTATTTGTCCAAGTTGGTTGGTAGCGTGCGCGCAACACATTTATTTTTGTTTTATTTATTTTAAAATTATTATTAAACAAAAATCCTGCATTTTTAGATGGTTAAAATCTAACAGATGGGGAATTGAACCCGTATTCTGCGTATTACTAGACGCGCATGATACCAACTACTCTAACCGAAGAAACAAATAATCGACAACACAGACAAATAGTAGAACAATTCGATGACGCAATAATGATTGTTTTTACGAAAAAAAAACCTGAAAAGCAGTTGAATGTGTAAACATATATTTTTTTCAGTACTCATAACCGTGTTTAGAGCCACTCGGCTATTTTTAAACACGAATAATATGTTTTCAGCGCCACGCTGAAGTAATCCAGGGGAAATTCATTCAATTAGCGGCACTAAATACAGTCCGAATCCACCCTAAGCGTGAGGCTTAGTCGTCTTCCTGGCTGCCCGGCGCTGTAGCCCACCCCTGATTCCTCCATCGCTTCTGCTCCCCATCGCAAACAACCGGAACGGACGATATATTTTTTTAGTAATGGCGTGGGATTACTACCCCCCGTGCCGAAAGCGATCTGTACAAATTATGTTTTATCTATTGTTTTTCTTTTTTTTTCTTCTCACATCTATGATACAATCGTGATGGTGAGTTAACCGTTTGAATGCTTTTAATTTACGACCATTCAATAGATTGTATAACGATTAGACTGTTAATAGCTTATTTGCATAAATAACAGATTGTGTTATTCATTGTGAAAATAAATAATAAGTTGCTTGCTTCTAAAATGTGACAAATAATTTGTTTAAAATCTGACGAACTGCATAATTTTTTACATGCTTTTTGTTATATAAATTATAAATACGAAAATCGTAGAGTGGGCTTAGTTTTAATTAAAAATATTTGCAGGTAACCTAAGTATATTTATTACTTATACCCAATCACTTATCATTCATTCAATAAAAACATAACACAGATCACATGTCTAAAATGCGATAAAATTAGTGTAAAATATTATTGACTTCTGTAACTCAGTTCGAAAAAAAACATTCGTAGATAAAAACGAAAATAAAGTAATGTATACGTAAAGTACAATTAATAAAGAATCTGCATAAGCATTATATAAATAAATAAAGACTGAAATAAAACAATAAAATAACACACGTTAAAAATATTTATATTTTACTATTATTATTGTTCAGTGGTGAAGTATTAATATACAAGATTGTATAAAATTTTATCAAAAGAGTAGTCGTGGCTTATATTATTTATGCCTCCTTTTTGTATATTATATGATCTATTGGTAAGTCAGAACTCATAAAAAATAACTGGGCTTTCAACAAAAAATTTGTCGTCCCTTGAAATATACATAATTTTTATTTCAACTGAATTCTGCTGATACCAAGCCCTGTAAGAAGAAATATTTTATCATGACAAAAAAGACAATTTAAAAAAAAAAAGAAAAAAACATTTATTGTTAAAAACAAAGTTGTATTTATTGATGGGTCCGGCAAATGGTCGAACAATCTCTAGAAAGTCTTTTTATCAATCAAAATATATTGATTTAGTTCTTATCCCGTTCATTCTATATAAAGTAATTTTCATTTCTTGTATTTTACCTGTGTGGTATACGAGGTATTGTTTCGTCGTAAGATTTCAAAACCGAGGAATAGAGAATAACTTCCGAAATATTTTTATTCCATAATAAATAATCTTCAAATGGTGATGAACGGTATACTTAGCATATTTAAATTTTCTGTAACATGTGTATTTTGATCCTAATTTTTTTAATAAATAATAAATAATCCAAAATAAGATGCCCCAGACATAATAACTCATATAAACTGCGAGGCCCGTCAGTTTTATGGTACTTACATAAGTTGTTGAACACTATTTAATAGTTAACTGTTTGTTGTAGAAAAAAAACTTTCTGGGCTACGATGAGGTTCTACAGAGGTGCTACGAAGCTCTACGCCTCTACGCCGGGTAGCTTTATTCAAGGACTCGTTAAAACTTTGCAGCACAATCTTGTTCCCTTATTTGTCAACACTTTGAAACAAAAGCGTGTTAAAAGACACTGCAGTTTCACTAAACAAAACTTTTGCACCTTGTCATAAAATCAACTAAGGCATTTATTTTTATTTCTTAGTATGACAACATTTTTACTATAGTTTTAATGATCTTTGAGAATTTTCATGTTGGTTGTAAGCAAAATTTTTTATTTTATGCAAATAATATTTTTATTTTTATGTAATACTATCATGTAATGATATCTACTGTAGGAAGATAAAAGGACGTAACCCACACATAACAAATTTTACAGGAGCCACAAAAACGTCTATTTAATAATGTAGAACCAAAATTAAAATACCAATCAGTATTTCGGTGTGCTAAATGACTCAAATGGTATTTTATTTACGCATTTTATTTAAAGAAAAACCGAAGCAATGATTTTCTGGAAGTTCCTTTTCCTTGTTGTAAATTTGTTGGCTATCATTTTTTCAGACATAAAAACTAAATTTAGATACTAGTTTAGCATTTTCAGCTAACATCATTTTGATAAAACGTGTATTAAGTTAATTGCATTATAATTATCAAAAAACTATTGTGAAAAAGCTGAGTACTACGTTAATTTTTTTTTCTATAACCAATATATTAAGTACGCGATACTAATTGAGAGTATAGTATATATGCCAACGTTTCAAAAGTTTTTTTTATACTATTGCAAGTCATTCTTCATATTTAAATTAAATAAATTAAGATATGTCATGTTTATGTTAATGTTTTCTTGGCTAGTCAGCTGATGTAAATTTGGATTCGTTTTGTGTAAATAAAATATATTTATAAGTTTTGATTTTATATAACTGAAAGTTCATTTAACTAAGGTATATGTTGCTGAAATGATAAATGAAGCTTTCTAGTTAACAGATTTTTGTTAAGCTTTGGCTGCATCCGCTGAATAGTTGGTTGCAGAAAACGATGAAGGAAGTAAGAAACTTTAGTAGTTGTACAAGCCCAAGTTAGTTTTATAAGGCTACCAAATGTGAAAAGTTTATTCCGCAAATTCACATGTTGTTTTGAATTAAACCTGGGCGTAAAGGTTTCTTAACTGGATACTTGTTATCCATCTCATCAGCGGTGTACTAATTTTATATTTATTTCAAATAAAGTATAGCAAAAGAACAACAATTTGAATGTTAGATTAGAAATACATATCGGTTGTCAAAATAAAAAATGATTTAATGCTCAGTTTTTTCAAAATCGATTTTTTATGAATAATCAAAATGTGAACAAATAAATTCATGTTCTATCAGTATAATGCCGAAATTTATCATTATAAGTTTGAAAACAAAAAAGGCATGTGCAATTTGCAACCAGGAAAGAAGACTTCCAGTACATCAACTTTATTGGTTTTTCTTATTAATTAATACCAGCCTTAGTTACAATAACACCAGCATACACTTATGGGTTACGTTTTTTTAATATTTTACTTTTAAGCAAAGATTATTAGATATATTTTTTTTGCCTCCCATAAAACTTTTTGTGTGACTTACGTTCTTTTTTTTCTACAGTCGATATAAAGAAAAATACAAGATCAAGTTTCAGCATTTATTTCACCGTTAAGAAACCTTATAAATCAGACAGCCATAAATGGTCAGGCTGCAGCTATTAAGCCTCCAAATTGTATCAGTTTAGCCTCGTTATGACGAGGCTAAACTAAAACAGCCATTATGATATTATTGCTTTAAAAACAGATCCACAATCGCATGCTATGGGAATTTGAAAGTGTGTGTATGAAACAGCTGGAATTAAAAGTTGGCTTAAATAGCTATTGGAGCCATTGGCTATCTGACTTAATTGTCACAAGGCGTATTTCATTTCTTTAAAGAAAATTTACATCGCACTCGCCATTTTAATAAGATCTCTTCATATAATTGCTTTAACACATGATTCTGATACATTTTAAAAATATTGCAGACAAAATTCCGTTAAATAGAGTAAATCATTGCTTGATCAATCATCATATCAAGGATATGCATAAATAAAACCAAAATGGTGAATGGTGGATGCACTTAATAGTTGTGTATCAGTCTCAATATTGCGGAAAGACGTAACTCGATTATTTGGCTAAAATAATTTTGTAAAGTATAATTTATTTTCTTGCTATCTCATACATCACTGCCATATTTTTTCATTAACAAATAATTTATAAACGTTTTATATACATGTGTTGATACAAAATGTGCCAATCATACGAGAGATCGCAAAAGATTAAAATATATTTTACAAACTCACTTAAGCCAACATATCGAGTTAGGTGTTCCTGGAATATTAGCGACAATATTATAGATATTACAATATCAGTAGTGATTTTAAAGTACTGATAGATAATAAAATTATTTAATGAAAAAAAGTATGAGTGGTTAAAATTTATTTTAAGTTTTCAATAAAATTTTATTTATACAAATAATTATTTAGCACGCCACTGATTTTGTCAGATTGGCCAATCTCGGTAAATTATTTTATTATATGGCGTTGTTGGACCAGGAATAAACCAAGTACAAATTATAGCCCTGAGTTTTAACTATAAACATCACAAAGTCTTAAATTATCTTGTTACACTATATAACTGTATTTAAATTCATATGGCTGCCTGGTGTAGTTTGCTCTGTTAATAGTTGCTGTTGAAGATAATAATATGTTCCATTTAAGTATCTACTGAACTTGTGTTTTTTGTACTACATACAAATTCACATCGTCGACAGCATATTCTAAAGAGGTTCTTTCGGATAATACAAGTGAGTAAAATGTTTCCCAAACTTATGAACTACATGTATTAAATTAACATATATATCGTCGCCAGTATAGATTTTTCGGATTAAGTCACTGTGTAAGGTGGAGTTTTTTTTTTAATCTCTATTACTATTTAAACATTTTTTAATTTACGCATACGTTTATTAGACGTGCTTAAATTATGTGCTAATGCAAAAATGTGCCAATAATACAAGGAAAGCAAAAAATAAATCTTTATTTTACAAAGTGACTTGAGGAGTATGGCCGCATATGTGCGTCCGTGCGCCTTGTCGCATTAATTTTAAAGCAATTCTTTTATTTTTAAATAAAATGTTAAAACTTCTTTTAATATAAACACAGATAAGTGGAAGCCATTACAGCCATATCATTTGTTTTTTAAACTAGAAAAAAATACATAGACATTTCGAAAAAAAATGTAAAAAAAAGGTTGACTTCGTTATTGAAAAAAAATCCTTACACTGTTTCGATAATTAATATGTTTTGTAAAGAAACGAACGATTTTTTATATTTATATTCATAGAAATGCATAAGACTCCACATAAATCAGTCCTATCTGCTCAAATTTGTTCTCAAGTATTCCTTTGATTCCACAATAGGAATTGCTACATGTGTTAATATTACACACATTCTTACCAATTTAGAATAATTTTTCAGTTTATTTTGTTCATTATTTAGAAATAAAAGAACATTGTATACAAATTGGCGTATCTAATTTGATTGATTTTATGATACTAGTTGAATTTTAGAGTTGGTGACACCAGTGAAAGATTGTAGTGTTTAAAAAGTGTGTGCATAAAAAAATAACTCACTAATAAAAAAATCAAGATACGTGTTCCTGCAATATTGATGACGATATTTAATGGTCAGTCAAAAATTATCAAATTGAAAATTAAATAATGTTGATTCATAAATGTTTATATATATATATTTTATTTATACCGGATGTGGAACATGCGGATCTACACATTGTGAAGATTTCCACTCCGAAAGTTGAGTGTGTGGATCTTCGTAATGTGAAGACGTTTTGACAGATTATTTTTCTCGAGAATTGTTTGTCAGACATTGGTCAAGCCAATTCTGCACTTTATTTTTTATCAGATCCGACATATGGGGTAATCGAACCCGCATTCCCTGGATTGCAAGGCGTGTACGCTAACCTATACGTTATTGCGGAGATATTTTATCGAATATAAATAAAAGTTAGTTAATTGATTGTATATTGAATTCTAATTAAGATGTATGAATGGATCACCATATTGACTGTCGAAAGGAAAAACAACGTAATTTGGCGCACAAATTATTCTACAGGAGGCACAGAAAATTTCTATCTAACGATTTTCAGCCAACGTTAAAACATTGAAACCGCACGCAGTACTCGTATAAGTGGTTTACTTATTCTGATATTAATTTAATAATCAATATTTTTGACTGATGGTGCATGATGAAAATATTGATTATTAAATTCTTAATTATTTAGAACTGGTAAACTTCCATATGTGAGATCACTGTTGCGACCCGAGTTTCGTCTTTCGGCGGTGAGCGAACATATAACATACTAGTGGTACGATCTCACAGTAGGATCTCACATATTGAAGTTTACCAGTTTTAAATAGTTTAGAATTAATTTAATAAGTAATTTTAAAAAATCAACAAATTGATGTGGTGTCCTTTTTCCTAGCTGGAAATTTGAAAAGCCATTCTTTTGTCAAACTTAAAAGCTAAGTTTAGACACTAAGTTGGTATATATAACTAAGTTTAGACACTAAGTTGGTATATATAACTAAGCTAAACTACAAGAATTATGGCAGTTGACTCAAAAAGTGATGGAATACATGTAACATTTTCTTGCTTAGTAATATTACTATTTAGATGTAATAGTTTAATGAAATAAACTACTCTTAACGAAGTAAAGTGTTTGTAATTTATTTTTACACCAGAGGAAATAAATTGAAAAGGAAAATTTACGAATTTAGATTTACACGTTAGACGCACATATTTTTCAATACGTGTTTTGTATGTGCGCTGTTTTGGTGGCGCCATTTTGTCGTGTGTGAAATTAAAAGGACATCGTTGATATTTATATACTCCATTGTCCGAGAAAACATGACGAGGGAAGAATAATATATTGTAGTATTTACATATTCAACTAAATATGAAAAGTTTAAATACAGCAACAAAAACTTTTTGAATATTATTATCGGAATAAATGCGATTAAATTTATAGACAATGTGAGTGTATGGCATTATTCTTTGAGTTAGAAACTTATGTTATCTAAAGTAGTAGTTCTCTGTTCATCTGTCATGTATTGTTGAAAGGTGTTGCGCAAACGTGTGGCGCAGAGATGTGTTCAGTTTATTTTGACACACGCTGTATAAAGCTTGAAGAATGCTTTTTGAACATGCATTTTCCACTTCAATCATAACATAAAGAATTTTCAGTGGCGTACAATGAATACAGAATAATCGTATTTTAAAATTACGTTTAGCTTAGTCTTTAAAAAAAGCTATGCGTATACATACGTTAAAGGTATCTAGGATATTGTTTAGAGGCCTTAAAATAAATACCAAAAAGAAAAATGTGAAATATGAAACCGCTCCTATCATGGCTTGGACTAGACCTAGACTTGGATTAGACAAAGTGGACTTAGACTAGACAAAGTGAGAGACAGTCATCGAGAGAGTTGATAGCTTCAAATATCTTACGGTTTCCATCATAGAGAACGGAAGCATGTATAAAGAGTTCGCTATCCACCTTGTGATAGCTAGAGCTACATTTAATTTGGTGCGGGCTATCTAGCTGGCGCAGTGGTAATCGGTTTGTACCAAGTGTAAGTTTTTCGGCGTATATATACTATTAATGCTGCTATACGGTAGCAAATCATGACATCTAGCAAAGACTTTGAGCTATGAAAACAGATGTCTTTGTCGGATATTGGGGATGAAGTGGAATGACTTTATTGAGGACACGAAGATAAGGGAGCAACTAAAACCTTAAAAGTCATACAACAACGCTGGACCTAGCTTCGGCATGTACTTTGGATCCCCACAAAAAATCTGAAGCCTGTTCCTTTAAAAAACCTTCAGACAAGTGGGATTCCGGTGTCCTAAAAACCACACTCTTCATAAAAACCTCTATGATTTCAATTATTTCATTGAGAAATAAAAATATTGGTCAATATCAACAGGCAGGAATGTACTTCGGCGTATAAATTACATTGGTATGTGTGCAACGGTAGCGCCTATTACTTAAAAGCTTCACAATCTTCTAGACATGTCACCTCTTCTGTTTCTCTTTTATTTATTGTACGTATTCTATATTGTTTGACTTTTAATACACAAAGCAATGATTTTTATGGCCAAGTAAAATAATTGATCAAGAAAACTTTGCATAATTTGAATTAATTTTTTTTTTTTACTGGAACCATCACCGTACTTAAAGAATATATATAGTAAGGCAATAAAACTACAAAGTTTATACGTGATAAAAAGTATTTTAATTAATAATATATATGCATAAATGAAGTCATTTTCAGAACGTCTCTGGTGTGGCATTTGCGAACGTGTGTGGGCTCTCAATATGAAGAAAGATAAAAGGGCGAGCTGTTAACAACGGAAAAATTTTTCCTCGCTAAGGATCACAAGAATAAAAATGTATGGTAGTGACTTGCATTAAAAGGCATGCGCTTAAAGAAAACTTTGTACTGAGTGATGCACAATCTATTGTCGGAGCTATATGAATATGAACTACAAATCTTTTGTAGTGCATTTCCATATGAGCATTAGAGAGATCATGAAATGTTTCAAGATGGAGTTCGATCAGTTTGTTCTTAGTTCATATAACGATGATACAAGTTTTAGAGTAACGATACAATAATGCTTTCTTTGTGCTTCAAAAACATTATTTTAGTCAGAACATGTACTGATTGATATCATGTACCATAATGCTATTCGCGTTATGTAGAATTAATTAATGTAATACGATCAATGTCAAGTAATTGAATATACTTATAATAATTAATAAAAAATATGTACTTAAATTTAAATAAGAGTATTTAAAAAAAATAACTTTCAAGTATTTTTCTTATATTTGGACGTAGTTATGCAGAAACCATCCAAGCCACAAGCCATCAAATTGAGATAAACGCGTTTGAAAGTTGGAGGTGGAAAATTTTTTTTATTATTCAACGATTTTTTTTTTTTGGAAATAGAATTTTAAAGTTATGCTGCTCAACGTGAGACTGTTACAAATTTACGCTAAAATAATGAATTTAGACGGTTGGATAGATTTTGCAAAATTGAAAAAGATGTCTTTGCCATGTAAATTTTTCATATTGTGGAAGTGAAAATGAAGAAAACAATTGAAGTTCGTTATTTATTTATAAACAATCATAAATATTATACTATTATGCAATAAGGATATGGAGTAGCATTGTAGTGTTATAAAATTATTTAATACAACATTAAATAAAACAGAAGAGACGACAAATATAATATGATTTGGTATATTAACTAAAAAAATACAATTTACTTTTAGAGACAACCTAAGGTATACACAACTATCAAGACATATTTTATAAAATAGTGAATATGGATTAACCTTATAATGAAGTTTTAAGTCTAATTACCATTTAACCTCTTTACGGTCACGCTATAAAGCAGCCACTCAGCAACGCAGTGACGGATACTTGAGTACTACTAAACTGTGTAGTAATACATTCACAGTAGGCACTCAAAACC
>JAGVSQ010010892.1:0-10470 GCA_022683975.1 Rhyacophila evoluta
TTTAAAACTGGTAAACTGGTCACATATGGAAGTTTACCAGTTTTAAATAATTTAGAATTAAAATACCTTACCTTACTGAAAAATCTGATAATTAGTTTTTAAATCTTATATTATAGATACTGATCTGATAGGAAATACGATAAAGGACTAATTGAGAGTGAGTTGCTTGTTGGTTGAGAGAGGGTTACTTCATTATGCTTAATTTGTTCATAATATATATATATAATAGGAGATGAGTTTAAAATACAAGTATTTTATAAAGTTGAAACAAGAAACTCGATAAGAATATATTTATCGATATAACGAAATAGGAGGTTTTATTTTATTCCTCTAGAAAACCGTTTTTAGCCTCTGGTTTATATACAACACGAGAATACGTCACGAATACTTATAAAATATACTATTTTCCTCCTTTAGGTGGTAGGTGTATATAAAATATGTGTATGAATATAGCGACCGCCTTCACAATGATCGCACGTCATTAAAATGGTCGTATTATCTTTAAAGTTATTTTTAAACCCGTGGGCGAATTCAATGTCTTGCCATTTTCATAAATTTGTAAACAAAGATGATAAAATTTTATTCACCCCTGATGTGTAAAGGTAGGCAGCACTTAACACATACCTGTGTATTATAGAACCATTTTTCACAGCATGAAGATGCTACGCACAAAAAATGCGGCTTAAAAATTACTCATTTAATTATAATTAATTGTGATGAAGCATTTTATTTTACGGAATATTCGAAAAACTTTCTATATTTCTATATATCTATAAAATGTATACATTATGATATGTCTGTTTTTTATTTCGATGTGTAGAACTAATCTACCAGAAGTGATGCCAATGGGGAGAGCAAAATCAATAGTTATTTATTATATCTTCTAGATGAGGAAGAGTATGTATATGGTGATGTTGTTTTCTAAACTCAACTAAAACAGAATCTGTCTCATTTGGAATTTTTTCCTTTCCTGTCTCAAATTTACATTTTAAATTTTTAATTGATAAAATAACATTTCATTGCCATTTAATAAGATAAAATAAAATCATAATTCGAGAGCCAGGTAGACATATTGACGTTGTTACAAATAAACTATTTACTTTCAATAATTCAATATTTTACTATTTTACGTAAGGATTTAAAAAGAAAAAAATTAGTCTAATTTAGTTCTAGTCTATTGAATCAGTTGGGATTCAATATATACAAGTATACACATTTTGAATAATTATATATTAAATTGTACTTCAAACCATGTTTTTCGATTTCATTTCTTTGACCGAGTAAAATTGGTGTAATGATTTTCTTTTTAATCAACAGAGTATATTATTATATATTCTGAAACATTAATTTCCACGGCGTGGCATAGAAAAGTGTCAAACACCGCGAACCGACGTTATCAATTTTCAATTTTCACTATCTTTTGAAATTTCCGGAATCCATTTTCATGTTGAAAGAACATGTTAAAAACTCACCAACATGTTAGGTGGTTCTATTTCCATTTACATACCATGGCCTACGTGGCCTAAATGATTATGGTGTCACGCGATAAAGAATAAAATTGAGAAATAAATAAAATACTCTGAAAACACGATCGTTTTTATTATTTGTGTACTCAAAAACAAAGGCATAACCTTGACGTTGACTGATCTATACCACTTAACGGTAAATAAAGCTAATATTTTTAATTATCTAAAATTTGTTTAACCCAAATTGATCGCCCCACTTTAATATGTATATCGGTTGTAAGATACCATTACAATACCCTAAACTCTAGACGGTAACTTTTTAAATTTAGAAATTGTTTTCTCTCTGTTTTCTCTCATTTTTGTTTTGTTTTGGCTGTCATTTACTTACGTCAAGGAAATCAACTCGATTACAATCGGCAATATTCATTATATTCAATCACAACATCGTGCGATGTTAGCTGTCATTACTTTATATCACGAGTGAGTTACTTTATAACAAACTAACTAAAGTTCATTAAAATTACTATACTAGAATAACAAGTATCCATATCATTTTACAACAATCAAAAAATTGATAAAAATACTTAGTTGCACAAAGCAAATTCAAATGTAAGATGGAACACACTCGTACGTTATAAACCAACAAGTTTCTTTTACAATTATTTTATAGTGATATTTTTCACCACCAGATAATCATCACTTTCACTACTATCATTACTTTCACTAAAAAATAATAATATCCACCTTAATAATAATGTCAATTAATACCAAGATCTATTTCTAAATTTTTATAGATTTTATATTGAAAATCTACTCACGATTTTATGGTTGAGGTGCTGCAATTCTCTCTCGGTTACTTTTCTTCTCGCATTTTCTACTTGCTGCTGTTTGTACTGATTATACTTGTAGAAGAGATACATCCCGGGAAGAGCTAGTACCACAAACGGCCGCATCAGTGCAGAAGACGACAGAGAGCGTTGTGGCATGATTGTAACTTTGAAGGAGACTCAATTCCAAATTCAAAATAGTCAAATTAACTCTAACTCGGTTCTAAAATCCAAGTTTAAATTTATTCTATCTACGAAACGATCTTGACGTATTTTATTCGTTATTTAAAATTTTAATTTTATTTAAAATGGGAAGCATTATTATTTTATTATTGTATTGACTATTAAAAACTTTTTAAAATTAGGAATAATAGTTTATTAAGATTTCGCATAAATATTAATTTTTATAAATCCATTGGATTTTTTTTTTTTTGAGAGATATACTTTACTGTGTTTTACGAATTACGTATAGTATGAAATAATTACTGATTTAAATGAAAAGTAACCGACTATAACGATAACATACTATATCTTGTTATTAGTATTGAAATATATGTATTTTTTTATTTCGAAATTCTATCACACTATTATTGTACTATTTACTAGATTGATCGACGGCTAATTTCATTTAAAACTACTTTTAAAAATAAATATTAATTAATTAAATCTAATCGCGGGCTTAGATCGTTTATCTCGAAAAAATTTTCTTATTGCTAGTAGATATTATCTGAAAAAAAAACAAACTTTATTAGTCATCGGAATGGGGCTTATATTACAAGTGTCATGAAATATCATGATACGACTTATTTTCGTAGAAAGTGTACATAAAACAAATCGCAATTTAAAATAACAGTAACGAGTTTCTACGTAATATTTGTAAAATATAAATGAACGAACATACAAATACTATATAAATACTGGTTTTTAATTCGCTATGATGATAATTAAAATATTGAAAAAGATGAAAGTTTATGCGGTGCAACAACATAATGTATGTATAATCATATCATATTGAATCATTGACATAAAGACACTCTCCTGTGCACTTGTTTTGCGTTATTTGCTTATTGCGTGTAACACTTGACTTTGTGGATTTTCATTTCCGTGATATAAATATGTATGGTGCCTTTTTTAATATTTGCAACTTATTAATTGCATTTTCAATCAAATATATTTCATTGAGCTAATTTTCTATGTAAAAAATACGAGCAGAATAAAACTCAAATCTATCATATAATTCTGCAAGTTAGCTAATGTTATCGATGTTTTTCGGTTATGGCGCCATAATAAAGAATACAATTATAAAAGCTCTAAATCCTAGAAATCTAAACCAGTACGATATATTGTTTAATTAAAATTTAGTTAGGCAAGTAAAGGAAAATATTAGTGTATGTGTCAGCGTTGAAAATTCCAAAACTATTTCCAAGAAACTATTTTATGAAACGAAATTTCAGTTTGAACACAGTATTTTCATACTTATCGAAACATATATACGAAAATAGATGTCGAACTTTTAAAATGGTTTTGAGTGTAGTCTTCCGTGACATGTCGCAAAATTTAAACTGCTTATCCTGCTATGCTACATGATAAAAATACTATCGTTTTGATATCGAATACCGATACAGTAAAATACTAATTAAAAAGTCATATTGATCAGTGACTATCGGTTGATACATATCTTATTGAAAATATCGATGACCATACGTATAAAACACGTATCATAACTTTATCAAATTTTTCAGGAAGACAAAAAAAAATTATAAAAATATATGTATTCGGACATTAAAGAAAATGAATTACATACTGCAGTTTGTTTATCATAAGTGTATTTCATATATTAATTTCCCAATACTTATTAAGTTTTTTGATCCCCCTGGATAATTTAACAAATGTGTGATATGTGTTGTCAACTTATTGCCATCGATATTTGTATATTATATCTTCACTATTATTTATGGATGATGTAAAGAAAATGTTAAATTGTTAGACTGCCATTTTCATATAATGTTAAATATCGCTCAATAAGTTATTATTAAATATGTATATGTTTATATTCTTGTTAAGGGCTAAGGTAGAAAGATATTTTATGCGTCGTCTGGGCAATCAGTTAACGTAAAGAAAATGGAAAATATCTTTACTAGACGATCGTAAACTTCCATAAAAATATTCCCCGATTAGATATGAACTTTATTTAAGATGTCTGGCGTGAGCAAATATGGATAGTTCCGAATTTACAGTTATATATTGTTTTGAAGATATAAGTAACCGCAATGAATAAAACATTTTGAGTAGAAAATCAATATAAAGAAATTGTGGTACATGATTCATACGATACTGATACCAGAGAACTGAAGCGCTGAAGCACGAATCTCCCTTGAGGATAAATAACAAAAAAATGGAAGTAACACATTCGTTTGACATAAGTGCGAACAAATATATTTTCCCACTAGGAAATATAAAAAACTAATAATAAAACTATAATTTAAGAAGCAGATGGTATAAGAAATGGAGAAAAAAATCTTAAGGGCTGTGAACATTTCACCTTTCCGACATCACAGTGTTGCTTTTAACACACGGTAACACACACCGGACACCAAAAAACCATATGATGACGTAATGTCATGGATGCTGAGGACAGGAGTCCATTGGCCTGAAACACCTCAATGGTTTAAGAAGTCTGTCACCTAACTGAGTGAACTTTTGCCAGACGACAATTTCATTAAATTTAATATTATATTTATATGTCTATTGTGTACATTATAAAATCTAATGGTAGGTTTATTAATCGTAATCAGACTGATATGCCTTCCACTAAATTTTTGAATCGAAGAGGTCAACGGAATGTAATAGTTTTCTATGTCACACGTATTATAGAATGTAGTGTAATTGGACAACGTTCGACATGATATCATTAAAAAAACAATGTCATTGTTCGATTTAAATATCGAATGATTTGGTTGAACAAGGAGGTTTATTTTAGTTTTTTTTATTTAAGCAGGCTAAAACCAATATTTCAATATGTAGGTACTCGTTATGTTTTATTTTACATAAAATTAAATAAGCATATGTAATTGAATTCGTGGTATAGAGACATAAAATCTTCCATACATAGTAATTTATGTGGTAAAATTTTATACTTTAGAATTTAATTCGAATAATTTTGTCATTTTCACATTACCTATTTTTTCAAAACCGAATGATATGCCCGTGCCTTCCAAATGCCGAAGGACCATGCTTTAGTTAATGCAATATTAATGTCATTAAGTTATTTTGTAGAACTTTTTTACTACCATTTTCGCTAAGAATATTGGGCATATTATAAATATTCGCAATCTGAGTTTTTGAAGACAAAGATTAATTGTCAGAAAAATTATCAATTTACGAACACTGAATATAATTTTTAACATTTTTATGCAGTAAAATAATTTGAAACCTGAACTCCAAAGCTCCGAATCGATCATACTGTGGATAAAAACTAATGCTAATATTATACATACAATGAAAACACTCATGTGGTATCTGGGCTTGATTTTTTAATGGCAACATTTGAAATCGTTCTATTTTAAAAATCGTGTTCAACAAAAGACTGACAATTCATTTTCTATCACGAATAAACTATCTATGGTACGTTAATATAGAATAAGTACGTTATTATAAATAGAGATTATTTTATTGATACATATCTAGTAATCCTCGTATGACAATTCACAAACTCCGGCACGATATGAGCGGCTCTATGTTGGCTTGTTTACGTTCTGAAAGAGGCATCGAGCTGTGTAATGTAGTTTACTTTCCGTTTAAAAGTCAATCAAACGATTTTCTCAGAATGGCGATGAACGTGCCTGTCCCCGGCCTTTTTCCACGCGGCATAAAGAATCGCGGGAAAACAAATTTGTGGCGAATTCTAACGAATAAACGTTGCCGACGGGTTATTTTGTATTTCAAATTAGTGACTATTTTTGGTTTCGTTTTTAAAGAACATAAATAAATTGTATCACAATACAAGTCATTGAACTTTTTTTGTGTCTGAGTAGTTAGTTAACACATTTTAAATTATTAATGTTATACAAACTTCTACAACCTACATTAAAATTTTGTTTACATAAAGCTGAAGTGATATAATACATTACTTATAAACACATTTTTGAATTAAAATTCATATTAACAGATTTTAGTGTACCACAACCAAGGAACGACAAGCTTGCACGTTGGACACTCCTACGTATAATATTTGAAGAGCGCTCCATCACTCCAGAATAAGAGTAAATGGATCTCCAAACTGTGAACACTTATTTAACAAGATTCACAAAAATCATTTCCCGTAGAATTTCTTTTAATAAAATTAATTTCAATCCCACATTTTTTTTAATTATTGGTAAATGTAAGACTTAAACATTTGACATATAAATAAGCGCGTTGACCTCTCGACCACAGCACGCGCTTGTAAATTTAAGCAACGTATCAAGAAATGTTAAGAAGGTAAATTAAAATAAACATGTATTATAGATATCGTTTTAAAGAATTGCGCTATGATCATAAGAACGAGGGGAAAATAAATCTCCACGGTGAGAAAACTGTTTTTTTTAGAGAGACATTTAAACATTAGCCATACTGTGCTGGACAAACAAAATTTAACGTTTGGTATTTTTTTTTGCGCATATTCTAGTAGTCAAAAACTATCGTTAGTTATATTATTCCAAATGATATTCTAGAAAATTTAGCTGTAAAATATAATAATACGTTTTAATATATTCACTGAACAATATTTAAAAGAAGCAAAAACTTAAATTACAATAATTTAATATTTATAGAATAAGAGAAAATATTTTTAATCTTTTAAAAAAAGCGTATAACATTAACACAGAAGACTAAGCCCAATCAATAGTGAATCTTAAAAAAATAAATATAGAGAAGGTGGATTAGTCTTTTATTTTGTATGTAAAACTACACACTCAATAGCAAGCACTTTTTTGTCATATAATATATGAAGATACGTTATATTTCTAGAAAAGTATATCGAAAGAAAGAGTTGGCATATTTTACTAATTTAGTTATTATTCATTTGGTAGAACTCCACTTTATAATAAAATAACAATTGCCGATATTTATCATAGTCTTGATAATGAAGTCACAATTTTAAAATCTACTTCTCCCACCTATTGTATAGAATAATAATTTAACAATATCATAATATGCGTAAACTTATTTATAATAAAATATCAATACGCACGATAACAAGAAATGAAAAAAAAAATAAACACGTAATTGACATTTTAAAACATTATTAATGAGTTTTTTTTTAATTAACCACAAAAATCTATTTTCAAACACTCATATTATAAATATAATGTGTTAAATGAAATAATTAAAATCTATAAGCATATCAATGGTTCTTTTAGAGATATTTTTCGCTCTTCTGCTGTCAAATATTTATAATATTTTTCCACACATAATTCACTAGGTTGTTATTACAAAAGCTTTATTACTCATATCTCGCATATTTATAATTTCAGAATTTAAGTTTGTTCGACATACTCAATGGAAAATTATCGAGTATCACCTCATTTAAACCCAGAACAATACAGTGAAAATTACTCACATATTACGGTGACATGAGCTATGAATTAGTCATTATACTGCCCGCCGTCATCACGTGCGTTGAATTCGTCATTGGAAGTTTTGTTTTCTAGCTTTAAGCTCATTTTAAGTTATCAATTAATAAATAATTAACTAGATTTTACAATATTAATATTAACAATTCTCATTGTAAGTTAGTTTCATCGACAACGTATTGACAATTACAACCAGTACTTTGAGTTTTGTATTTATCTATATTTTTTTGATATGGCAACACACTTTGAAATAAATAAATAATTGAGAGTGTGATACAAAAAAAGGAACAAAGAATCTTTAAAATTCTGTAGCATAAAAGTGCGATTATTCTTGTAGAGGCAATAACTGCTACGCTTATATCATCGCATCTACGCGAGTAGAATAAAGATGGTCACGTAGGAGCTTTTCGTGAAGAAAAAATATAAACGCGCGCACAGCAGTTTTATTTCGGCTTACGATTGACACGACTATGAAGATAACCCCTTCTGTCACATTTCATTGATTTTGTATAAAATTGATAGCAAATAAATCAGTCTACTACTGGTATTATACTATGAGACTGCTATTCAAGCTTCGATTAGTATCCTAGACTTTATATTATACACATATGCACAACTAACTCACTAAAAAGATTGTCATATTTATATTTACTTCATTTTATTTTACACGTTACGAATGTCACAAATTATTATTTCAGGGTATTTGCAACACAGAATAAATAATAAAATATTATAATTTTATTGTATAAAAAACATACAATAACATATAAAAATACTTTGTAACATGTTAAAATTCATGCAGCGGCGCTGGATCTGGCTGGGGAATTTACTACGGGGCCTCCGGAGAGTCTGGTTTCTGCTCGTCTCTTCTTCCGAACGGCGGGATTCCAGCGACCTGAAAGACCGTTGATCGGGTGCCGGTATGACCTGGGAGAATGCGAAGCAGCTGGCGAGTAACATAGAATCCTGGAGGCGTCACGTGGTGGATATATGCTCCACATAGGGAGTGGATATGGCAGAGAGAGACATACTAGTGAAATTCCTTTTGTTTGGTACTATGCAACTTGCTAAACTTCTTCTTTGTCCGTCTCCATCCATGTCCAAGCCCGCTTACTTTTAAGACTGTTGGTAAGAATATTCAAATATAACAAGGTACTGTCTTACATTCAACTAATACGATTTTTTTCTGTCTAACTTATTCAATGTTAGCTTTTCATTAGTTCCTAAATATCGTATAGTCGTATCGTATTAAAAGCTATTCTCCAGCATCTTTTACATATGTGATAATATATTCTACCTGTGATTATCTGATACTAATTATGTCAATCTAATTCGATCAAATACTAGTGGGACCTGTCTTGTCCTCCCTCAAAGGCGGTGGTAGGTAACACGCTTCAGCGGTTACCAATCCAATTACTATCCACACTTTAATACAAAAACCTTCTATGTAATTTAATCATTATTATTAAAAACTTGTGGCATCTTACTACAAGAAGGTCTTGTCTCATGAAGGCTCAACATTTACAGGCTTTAATCAAAATAGGAATTATGTATACTCTAGCCCTCCCTAGTGCCGTGTTGCTTAATCTTTTTGAAATCGCTAATTTTGCTTAAACTTTGCGCTAAAATTTTCACGTGTTAAATGTTCCCGCCTTTAATATATGATCAAGAGAAATGAACATAAAAACATCTTGACAATTCGCGTACTAGGAATGTGCTTCACGCTTGTAACACGATAGTATACGGGCGTATAGCTAGTGTTGGGATATGGCGAGAGATGAAGAGGAATGTTAAGTCTATTATTACGAAACTTTTGTGTATAAATCCAACTTTGAACTACCAATATTTAAACTGTATTTAAACAGGGAACTAATAAAACCGCACTATCATATTGAAAACATAAAGGCACCGATGAAAACTGTTGATAAAAACGTGTAGACGAATGACTCACCTCAGGTTTAGTCGGAAATATAAAATTTTCAATCGCGACTGCGGTCAAGCCGATAAATTTAATGTCATGTTATCCGCAGTTTACTTTTTTCTACCCTAGCAACTGAACTACTGTTTGTACGGATTTCAAATAAAATTCACCCCCACACCAGGGCGCACTGTGAATTCCTGTTAAATTCATTTATCCTTTTATCAAATCCACTATCGTATTCACTATAATGTAATACATAGATGTTATCTTCTACTATTATGTAGCCGAGTTGATATATACTTATAAATCATAAGCACCAGAAGTCGTGGGTTAAAATAGGTGTGCATAAAAATAGACACATTTTTAAGATTTATTTGAGTGTGTATATAAATGCATAACATTAATAAATACTTATAACCTTAATATTCATATATTTAAACTAATTGATATAAATAATATGATATTTGCAAACCAATACGCCATAACTATTTTCGCGAAATTCAAGAAAATTTTACAGATACTCAGAGCTGCAATATGTTAGCAAAAGTAAAATAATTAACGTGACATATTCGTGAAGAAAGCCAGCATCTCTTACCAATGAACAATGACGGACTGGCTAAGGTGCAAACATTTGTAAATTAAGT
>JAGVSQ010010893.1:0-12599 GCA_022683975.1 Rhyacophila evoluta
AATTATAAAAATAAAAATACTTAATCAGTTATAAAACAACCTGTTAAACATACGTATGTATTGCTATTTTTATCTAACCAATGCATTTTTTTTGCTCTGTCTCACTTCCTCACATTACACAGTAACGAAATAATTAACTGCTGTGTATCTCTGTTACCGACGCTTTGCTGCTATCGCTCTGTCGCCGCAGCATCTATCGTAATCTTATGAATAGAGTTGCTATTCCTATATGACATTAACAGACACACTGTCATTAAGTTTCTAGTCATTTATTTAAGATAAAATTTAAAATATTAAAGTATCATACCTGCAAACCGTTCGCTGAATTGATAATGTCAACATTGTCAGCGATTGTATCAAAAATATTTATGAATCGCTGTATATTATTGTGATAAGATATGCCTTCCCAACTCATTCTGTGTTGCAGCGCGAATTTTTTTATACGTTTGGAGTTGGAAATGAAGCGAATAATGAAATCGTTGCTTGAAAAATCCACAGAATTATGAATTCTGTTGGTCACCATCTTCGTATAGAGGAAACTTAATTGCTCATTCAGAATATGAGTTTGGAGCACCGTTCCTATAACTTCTACAGAATATTTCAGAGTAAATGCCGCAAAGAATAGCATCCACATATGGTTTAAATAATCCATGCCAATCAAGGCTTTGTAATATTCGATGACATCGATAAAAATAATTGCTGATGAATATAAAAATAATAAAGTTGCGCCGGAAATGCAATATTTGACAACGTTTTTATAGAAAACTGTATCTAAATATAGTTTATTGTTGATTTCATCGAAGTGCTCAAAGAGTTTTATTTGTAAATTGGTGTCAAAAATTAAAGACATATAAATAATACTGACTGATACAAATGTCAAAGATAAATTTAAAACAGTTTCAGTGATCTTTACAGAGAAGCTATATTCTTTAAAAAAGTGACCCCTTGTGAATTCAACCATATCGTACATAAGTAAAATAACGCATGTGATTATTACGCAGATCGAATATAATCTTGGAATATTCTTAGGGGATGAATTAATTTCTTCGTTTACATTTACATTATAAATACCAAACAGTGTAATATATAAATAAATCGGTCTTAATACTGTATGCATGACGACCCGTAACGTGTTTATTATTAGTTAGATTGTAAATATTAAATTGCTCAATTATACCCAATAAAATTATTTGTTTTCATTTAGGAATTTTATATTCCATATGTATACTAAAATAATCTTTACAGTCTCACAAAATATACATAATAACCATTTATAATACAAAACTATTTCGTATAAGTTGTCGATTATCACAGATCTTGTCAGCATGTAGTTCACATTATAAAATCATTTTGATTTTCGGTTGGGGTGGAGATTAGAAAAATAGGCAGATAATAAAAGACTATCTATGGTCGCTAGTTTTTAAGCGAATAGATTTTTAAGGGCTAATAGAAATGAATTGAGCACGTCAATAATCTTTTCTTTATTTCATGCTACTAAATGTAATGTAATGGACATTTCAATATGGATTAAAAAGCACTTTATATTAATTTAGTACCGGTTTGTAGGAAGCACAGTGCTACATTTTTTCTACTTAATTTGATAACATCTATATAAAAATGAGGTTTAATTGCATTAGGCAATTACCATACACGAATATCCTCTCTTTATAAAGCTAATGACAGTTTGCATGAAGTAATGTTAATATGATATTATGTCAATAACAGTGTCTACGAAAGAAATGAAAAATTGCGATGGAAAATAATACATTATCCATAATATATATGTCTATTATAATACATTATCTATAAAATACTTTTTATAATATACCACCACGAAATCAGTTAATTTATTGTTTTCGGTTCTTAACCAGTGACGGTGGTTTCGCCTCCAAGCTCTGTCAGCTTGGTCTTGTAGAATCGTCTACTCGCTTATGTGGCAAATTGTCGGATGCCAATCACATCTTCTGGGAGTATCCACGTATGTCGGTTGAAAGCGAAGAGCTTCTCAAGTTGGTTCGACCATTTATCGGACCGCTCGGCCATTGCAACTTGGTTTTTACGAAAGTAACTTCTAGTTCTTAAAAAATACGGCGAGCGAGAAGGTTTTTTCTCAATAAGGCCAACTGGGCTTGATTAATTAATTAAAATAGGAATCGCGCACACTCTAGTGCACGCCAACCAAGGTCTTGAGAAGCTGCTCCTGGAAGACTTCTGGCACTTTGAATAGTCTCAAGTTCGTAACGCGACAGTGTACGCCCGCATGACGGATGTAAATACGTGGCAGGTGGGGAAGGGGAAAACAAATGTTTGAATAAGGAGTTTGTATACTTATTATCCGTTTTGTATAAATTAATATTTTAACTCACAACCATAAGTTTGTGTCAAAATATAGCCCTATTGTAAGTTTGAACTGACATCCTTACTCCTCCATCCTTAGCTTTACTTTCATATCCGTAATGCGGATTGCGCTCTTGAATATGTTCCAGGATCAGCTCTCCATGGCCATGGTTGGAGTGTACTAGAATAACAAGTGTGCATGATTCTTAGTCTAACAAAGCTATTCTTATTATAATCAGAGTCGTATACAATTATACTTTAAATACATGCAATGCTTATATAAAATACTAAGAAAAGGGCTAGAAAGTAACAAATGTACATGTTATAAATCAGCCTAAATATTTGGTTTAAAAAACTTTTTGCATAAAGCATTTGCCTTTTACCCAAGGCGCGACACCAATTTTACTTTGTTAAAAAGAATAACATTATAAATGTGATTAGAACTATTTACGAAAACATAATAAATATTAGTTCTTAGTTGATTGCTAGAATTATAATAAATTACGGGTAATTTATTACAATTCAAGCAGGAATGGGGGACATTGTAATGTAGTTTTTGATATCAATATTTCTCACGAATTTTTAATATATTTTACTCAAAATTTGTATCAATATTAAATAACTACCGCTCTCCAGATATTCAACTGTTCCTAAAATAATTTTACATAAGTGAACGAAAATTCTATAACGTTCCTTATTCCCTATTGATGGTTTAAACTCAGTTCATTTTAATACATTCATAACGGCTATTTTACAATACTTGACACGTGTATTGAAAACAGGCAACACCAAAACATCCCGATTAAATTGAAAACACGGTGCCGCGAATGTCAGTTTTGTCATAGTGGTCCGAATTTTAAAGATTTGATTGTAACTAATTTAAAATGGGCGAGAATAAGAAACGAAGTCACTTCAAAGAAAAAAACAATTATTTTTCTCAAAAAAGGAAGAAGGCTTTTTCTTTGGAATCCGGCTTACGAGGTTTCTTTTGCACGTGCAATTTCCAAGAAAAAAATTGTATTCGTGAAGCTTATAATTTGTTGAACGAGTACGCTGATAAACTGCTAGGTTCCGAAAATCCTGGCGGTAAAAATGCCGCAGAAGATACGAATGATTCAGTTGAGGTGGAGGAAGACATATCAGATGTCTTGGAAAAACAAATATCCGCATTGAAATCCAGTAATCCTAAAACGAATAGATTTCAATCTGTCGATACATCGGCTCCCAATTGCCTGTTTATTAGAACTAGCATAGAAGATCCAGTAAAGCTGGGTCATGCCATTGTTCAAGATATTGCGACGACAAAAATTCAACGAACAAGATTTTTACTTCGACTTGTTCCGATCGAAGCCACGTGCGGTGTTAAATTAAATGATATCACGGACACCGCAGGACAATTATTTGATAAATATTTTCTGTCCGAGCCCACTACATTTTCTATTGTATTCAACAGGCGTTTCAATAATTCGCTGTCGCGAGATGCTGTCATCAAACAGCTGGCAGATCTGGTAGTTTCTAAGAATGTAGAACATAAAGCTAATTTGACTAATCCTAAACTGTCTGTGATAGTGGAGATTATAAAAGGAATATGCTTATTGAGTGTTGTGCCAGATTATTTTCAGTTGAAGAAATATAACTTGATAGAGCTGTGTGCACCACCACCAACTGAGAAGGTGACCACCGACACAACAGTAAATCAAGATACAACTGATAAGACGTCAACTGATAAAGAAGATCCTCCAAGTTAATTTTTGAGTCATGTCTACGACAGGTGAAGAGTACCATCATGCCATTTAAGAGTTCCTGATAATTTTCATGAGTTGCAACAGTTTTTAAGCTTATACCAACAGAAGCATTATGCACCACTATTCTTATAAGACACTCATGTTAATGAAAACATGCTTACCGTTGTTGGGTAATTACTGCAAGTTCCAATAATAATGTCTAAGATGTTATTTTTTATTTGAATAAATTTACAGATTTTGCTGAATACTAAACATATTTTGATTAGTTCCTTTCCATCGATGTTTATTGGCTCTAAAATCACATATTACTCTCATGGTGATAATAGAATCCAGGTACTAAAATTAATGACCATATTTAGTATGTTTGACAAACTCACTATCTTCCAAATTCCGAATTGGGTTATCGCAAAAATCTATTCTTCTGATTGGCATCATAAGTTAGTTTATGTTGGCACCTAGATCGCTTGTGACGTTTGAAATGGAAGCGTGCATACTGAGAAACCTATCGAAATCTTTGAGAGCGGTAGGTTTCGTGTGCTTTTTGCGCATGCTACGATGAAAACAAAGGATAAAGATGATGCAACAATTTCTAATTTGCGCATCGGTAAGCACAGGAATAAAACATGACATGTTGTGTGGTATTTAATTTATTACTTCTTCGATGATCTTATTGTTAAAACAAATAAAACATAACATCAAAACTTGTAAATAAAATATTCCCTTGGCAGTAATTGTGTAGACATGTGATTTCTGGTTGCCAACATAAAAACTTCCGCTGCCAATAGAACAGCAAATTTTTGCGAAATCTCTGACTAACTCAAGATGTGAGCTATGGTATATTGCAAGATAACCTTGAATTGTAAACGTACTGATGGTATTGTTGACTTACACCCATGAATTGCTCCGGAGGATAACAAATTAGTTCTGTCAGCTACATATCTAAGTTTTTCATGTTTTTGAATGCAGGACAGGCAGGTAAATGAAAAGAAAATGGTTCACAACAAATCTGCATAAAAATTAATCAGATAAAATATATCTCTAGACTGTGGAGGTTCATATTGTTCCATCTCAAATGGAAACTGAACTAGCATATACTTCGCAGGATTAATATATTTAAATACAATTCAACAAATTCATTAGATTTGTCAATTTCAGTTGTGGCAGCACACAGTTTATAACCATGGACAAAATTATAATTTAACATATTTACTCAAGCGTCTGAGATTATTTAAAAATTAGGGTTTTTTAATTTTGTATTTCAACACTGAAATTTGGGAAAACTAAAGGCTCTTCACTGATGTGTGCATGTATGACATTTCATTCAATGTGAAAAAAAACCAAGGAGATGAGGTTGGATAATTATTCAAAGTTAAGAAATTGTATGAGTATTGGAAAGATATGTTAACACTTTTAAGCATTCATTTTGATATATTTAAAAAGAATAAATATTTTTTTGTAAAATATCATTATTGTGAATTTTATTTAAATTCAATGGGTCACAATAATGAACAAAGTATTGAACTAAAAATAATTACAGAGTAGAAAATAGTTTATCATAACATTTTTCCTAAATATCCACTATTAGCATTTCCCACATTTTTACAATAAAACTTATAATGTATAGAACTCAATCATCACCACATAGACTGCATTGGACAATAATATATTACAAGAATCGGTTAATAATGTTTTAATATTGAGAACTGAAATGAATCTGTCCAAATTGTAAGATGACACTAAGTTATCTGCCATGTTACGACACGGACGGATACAGACCGAAGGTTTCAAACATTGAAACACTACATTTCTAAATGTCCAAAATTAGATCCATCCACAATACAAAAAATATGTGCTACTGTATAACATTCTTCTAAATTGGATCTGACCATATTTTCGATACAAAATAAAAAAAGACTACAAAATCTTTCCCACTCGGGTGCTTTATCAATCATGTATTGTCGCAGGGAAGGTGAGATACAATATTGTCACAATTTTGAAAACTATTGTGAAACATGCTTAACATTAATGTTATTGCTTTATGAAAATATAAATAATACATGTTTTAAAATAAAAAAAAGTAAACATATAATTGATTTTTTCTTGTTAATTCTCAGTTTTTTTCTATAACTGTGATAATGCTGCATAACACCCTTTTCCTTACAAAGCAGTCTTAGGATTACTTGAACTGGGCTTCATTGCTATTCATCATCTAAATCACAATTCTGATGGCTCCAGAGAGAGTGACAAAAGATTTGTTTCAGTGGATTTTTCTCCAGATCTTTGTGGTATACTACTGTTCATATCAATACATGAAATGTTCCCATGTCAGTAATTCCATGGTGATATCCCTTTAGTATGACATAATTTCATAAAGGTTCACTTAATAGTAAAATTAATTTATAGGACAAGACTGAATGTTTAAGCGGTGCCTTGGAAAACCAGTGTGATTGTTAAAGAGTAAACTGCGCACTATAGTAAAGCAATGGTAGTCAAATATATATATATGTATATATAGATCAGTCATTCGACAATAATATTGAGGAGTTACTATACTGCAAACAATGTCAGTCAATAATTACATATATCATCTGCCTACTACTTAAATTTTGTTACACAGTTTGAGAACGCAGCTATATAATATGTTATTTACAAAATGAGTTTTTCTTATATGTCAACATTTTATTGAATATTTACAAAGGTACAAAACCACAGAAAGAGTTTGAAATTTATTTAAATTGTAAAAACAGAATATGCAATAGCGTTATCAAATTCTGATTTACCTCGCAGCAAACTATTTGCACTTTTCTAATATACACTATTACACTAAAATTATGTTCACGACTTCAAAATCAATAGTTGAAAAAAACTAAGAAACATAATTTGTTTTAATTAATTTCTACTGCAACACGTAATGATTATTACATACGAAATTGCTACAACCCACCATTGTACTGATGCAGATCTTAGTCATAGGTAGGGTTTAAAATTTTTATTAAAATACACATTCGACACAGTACAAAAATAATTATGATGGGCAACGTCAACTAAAAATTAAAATGCTTGTATTATTAAATTGTAAGAAATAAAATATTTACATAAACGAGAACATAAATCTAATTATTTCTACAGACTTGCATTCGGCTACATTGAACTCAATAGCACCAAATGATTAAAAGAAGTCTTAAACGGCAAACACGACAGACACTTGAGGTAGAAAATTCTATTATAATTTATTAAATTGTATAAATATTAAGCCAACAGCAAGTGTTTGCAGGTCTCCCAAGCAATATCTGAAATTTTGTGTTTATTTTGAAATTCATTGTCAGGGTAGATAATAGCGAAGTTACTTTACTCGGCAGATGTATTATAATATACAAAAATATCAAGTGTGACAGGATGAAAGCAAATACATTCTAGAGAAAACTCTCTCATCTCTACATCTCTAACCATACAACAGGAAATTTTAAAACATTGCCTCATTTCAAAATGACCTTGGTTACTGAAAAAAATAAACTTCATTGCTCGATAAGTCTACAAAAACTTAACCAAGAAAATCATTTAGAAATTTATGCTGAACATGCCAATTGCTTCAGTAAGGTGTTACAAATTGTATGATAGGTGCTTATGAATAGAATTGCCTCGCGAACATGCATTTAGCTATGTACCACACAAGACCGAAGCTATGCTGCATGCAAAATTTAATACAATTTTGGCGGTTACATGTTTTTGGCTCAAGTATAGAGTAAATGTGACTTTAAAAGATAACGTATACTTTTCAGCATGTAAATTATGCAATATGCAGCATTTACGTTTGAATCTAGTGTGGTTCTATGCTCACAGCAAGACATTATATTATCTAATAAGTGGACAGGTAGTTGAAACGTAATGAGGTCAATTTGTACAAATATCATTTATTTTTGGTAGCACGGTCACCGAGCCCACAGCCGGGCGGTTGTTGGCGGTCAGCGATTACGATTGTAATGATGATTCTGACGGTGGTGGTGATGATGCTGGTTGGAATGTTGGCGGTTGTTCGACTGGTGGTGGTGGTGGTGAGAGGTAAAGCGACCACGCCCCCCGTGCCGATAATTGCGATTGTAGTGGAAGAAACCGCGGCCTGAACTACCCTTTCCATTGTTACTCTCATTCCATCTGATGGTTTGATTTTGGGTTTCCTGAAATTTAAGAAATGTGATAATATGATAATCAAAGTTATTCAACACATTCATTGCAACTAAAAAATATAAGCCTCCTCAAAAATTAGTCATATATAATACTCCATTAAAATGTCAAAACTATTAAAAAATAAATATTCATATCAGAATACACACAATATTCACCTACAATAATTACAGCATCATTTAGCAATTATCAAAATTATCAATTAAGGTGTCTTGTAGGCTCAGTGTCTGGCTGAGAATACTAAAATATCTGTTGATTGAAGTAAAAAAAAATTACTACCAATTTCCTATAATCTAATGATTTGTTTAACATAACGAGGATTGTGGTAAATTACAATTGTTTGCTCTGTTGTTTATTGACTTCCTATTACATTTATTTTTATAGTTTGAAATCACAAAGAATAATAGATAGTCAGCATTTTCACTTAACAGGCGCACATAGAACTCAACAGAACGAAAATGCAACACAACATTATTTTCAACCTGCCAGGCCTAGTATGAGAAAATCCAAAAGAATAATGAGAAGTTAAATTACCTGAAAGGGGTTATATCTAGGATTATTGCTTCCATTATAATATTTGTGATTGCTGCCACTGTGGCCATTGTAATCATTGTGGCGAACTTTCTTCACTCGCCCACTGTCCATTTCGTCTTCTGCCTCAGCTGCTCTCTTCAATTGTACTTTCTTATCTTCAAATACCTGTTGATAAAAATACAAATTATTTATAATCTCCGCTATTAATAAACGCATTTAAATTGCTGAAACTATCGGAAATAGGGAACATTTTTTTAAAACAATGCCATTATATTATATATCGGTGGAAAAAATAAATTCATAGAATTTTGTGCCATTGTTCTTAAACTGCTCTGTGATTTTTTAAACCTATATCATATAAAATCCTTTCTCAATGGAAACATGCCACGAGTCATTATTATAGGGTTTAGCTAATAAAAGGTTTGACAAAAGTATACATACAAGAAACTATTTCTTTATCTATTGTAAAAGATGAACCTAGCTCAGGGGTCGGCAACCCACGGCTCGCGAGCCACATGCGGCTCTTTGGACTTGAAGCTGCAGCTCTTTAGTTCCATACGCAAATATTGTTTTTTTTCAAAATCTTCGGATCGACATATTCGTGCGAGCAAGCGTTCTCTTAAGCGTTCTAAGCCAACGCTCGCATTGAATTTGTTTGCTCAATTGTTTATTATTGAAGTACAAGTTAGTGTTGTAAGTAAATGTTTAATTGTTTTAATTTTTTACTTAAATAATAAGTAATAAATAAAAACTAATAATGCCATATATATATTATCTAATTTGTTGTGAAAAACGCTACTTATATATAGATAAATAGATATTTTCTCTTATGAATAAATAGATTAGTTCTTTTATGAAAAAACTTTATTTATGCGAGTACTATTTATTGTTGGCAAGAAAAAAAAATTGTGACTCTTTAAAAACTTTGAAATTTGTAATTTTTGGCTTTTCCGACTCAAAAGGTTGCTGACCCCTGATCTAGCTAAAGTCTATTTTTTCCAGTTACTTTTTTTGGATTATATGTCTTATGAAATTGTTATATTATATTTATATATAAAGTCTCTTGACCTGTCTGCTATTACAGGTGATCATTTTATGAAGAACAAGATACACATATTTCTCAAACCCGGTAGTAGGTTAATGATCCTAGTGATCAACAAGTACACAACGTTTCAAGATTGATAGTTTTAATAAACACCTTTGTGAATGACATCACTATTTCTAAAAAAAAATACATTATACTAAACTAATCAATAAATTTCAATAAAATAAATCAACTTAAACCATTTATAATTGAAATCAATATTTATTATAAAAAGCCAAATAATTTTATTGAATATTTACCTGTCTATTCAGTTGGGCATGTGTCCCATTCCATGTATCTACAGGAACACCATAGCCACGGTGTGAGAATCTCTGCAATTGGCTAACAACATCTTTCTGTGTTCCGTTTGTTGGCCGTGTTGATTGCTCGAAATCACTGCTGCGATATCCCCTGCAAAATAAAATAAATTAGTAAAATGCAACAGCCAATAATGTGATTAATCAAAATCAAATAAAAAATTTTCAAAAAAGTATTTCGGTAGGTTTGCTTTAATGTCAAACCAAATATTGACTATCAAAAACAAATATCGAAGCATCGAAAACGAATATTGAGGTTATGGTAGTATGAATTTATCGGGAAAGAAAGAAAAAACAGATCATATGGCCTTTTACCATTTAAGTGAAAATGGATTATTGGACCTGTGTTCAACTACGTGGCATGCTTATCGTAGATAAATTTTAATCTGACGTATGTCTATGTCTATGAACATTAAATAATTATGAATTCATTAAATAATTGATAATTTCCAGACACAGCTCATTCCAATACACAAATATAGCCATGAACATCGATTTGTAAAAGAAGAATATATTAAGATTACAGACTAATTCCAAGCTTGCATTCAAATAAAATATATATTGTAAAACTATATACATATCTTTTCTAAAATAGCTAATCGGATTTTACTGGAATATAGCTTTTGGGAAGAGTAGCACAATTATTTGGGCTAAAAATATTTATTTGGTGCTGCTTTCATTTTATGTTATTATTACACTGTGTAAACAAATTACATTACATTTACAATATTGAGATCTTCCAATAGATTAGTTATGTAACATCAAATGGATAGTTAAGTATCATATAAAAAGTGAAGGTGACAAGACTGCTTACTTATTATTGGTCACTCCATTGAGGCTGGGACTATGTTGAGATGGAGGAACGTCTGTAGAGACACGCCAGCCTTGTTCCGTAGCCTTAGTGGTAGAGAGCGGCTTGTTGATGGGCCGCTCCTGACTAGATTTGCTAAACGACACTGTGTCATTGTCATCATCGTTATTCTCGCCACCTGACTCTGAATCATACGGCACCAGACCGCGGATACTTTTGGAAGAACTATCATTTTTATTATTAGGGGTGTCATGTTGAGAGCCGCTAGAGCTGAGCGGACTGCTCACAAAGGAACTTGAACCGCTGCTGGGTTCGCATTTATCTTCGCCATCTCCATTGGATGCTTTACTCTTTGATTTATAACTGGAAAATCCATTTGTACCTTTTCCTTCTTTATTAAAAGAATTACCATTTCCATTCGACATACTGTAGGATGAATCAGATATCACAGATTTACCTGAAGATCCGTTTTTAGTGATACTCAGTGTTAAATCAGGCATTGAATTCCAATGGGAACCGTTTTCATTAGAATATGTCGCTTTTCCATTTGTTTTTGAATCGTAAATGTCTTTGTGTAAAATTTCCTTTTTGCGACAAGGTGAGGTGGATAAAAGTGAGCCAGAAGCCTTATCATTCATCACATTATTTTGTTTATCATCGTCGTATGACATCAATGTCTTACGAGAGCTTTCCAAATTAATCTTTTCTGGTATGCAGTTCACTTTTAATGGGGTGAGTTTAGATTTGAGAGGACTGTTTTCTCTATTCTTCAAACTTTCTGGCAAAACGGGTCCGATGAAGTTTGAGTTTCCATTGCTATCTTTCTTGGAGAAGACAGACGATTTTGTGGGGGAGGAATGGGGGAATTTATTACCATTGCTGTCGGATTTTTCCAGTTCGTAAAACATAATGTAAGCATTGGTGCCAACCACATTGGAGATGGGGATAGCTCTCACGCAGCTATCATCAAATTGGTAGAAACTCCCAGAGGGCCCAAGACCGACTGCCGTGTAGTGACCATTGTTTTGCGAATGTCCTAGATGAGTCACCACTGACACTAAACGATAATCCTATAAAGTAAAAAAAACAATGATGTAAAACAAATGTAAATTATGTAAATATAAACAATAATTTTTAATACTGTGGAATCTTTCAACATATATTTGAACACAAAAAAAAATCCTCTCATGTGACATAGAAACAATAAATAAGGAAAGTCAACTCACCAAAGTTGCTTGGCTATTCTGATGGAACATAAACTTCTTGAGTGATATCCTGGGTCTAAATTGAACATGCTTTGAAAGTTTTCCACCGGTAACGGAGAATCTTTTAAGTGCTATGCAGAGCACCATCGGAGCTCTCTCTATGAAGAACTGCTTAGTAGCTGACACCTGGAAATAAAAATAAACCATTAACCTCATAATAGACAAAAAGTCTATTGAATTTAACTGTTCACGAGAATTGGATGTCCAGTACTAAATCTTTCTATTTTTTTTAAATAACAATGGAGTTTTAAACTGTGATATCTTGTAAGGACGTATTATAGGCATGGTGTAGAATTTAACAGACCAATCATATTTTTTTTTTTT
>JAGVSQ010010894.1:0-12598 GCA_022683975.1 Rhyacophila evoluta
TGTAACTTACTATTTATAGTGTTAAATTAGTAACTATCATTAGTGAAATTAATAACCATCATTAGTGATAGTAAATCCTTAATATAATGGAATTAACTAGCAAAAAAAATATATCATTAATCTATTGGGTTTAACCTATTTTTTTTATAAAAATAAAAATACTTAATCAATTATAAAACAACCTGTAAAACATACATTTACTAATAAGTTAATGGATATAGTGGATATACTATGTATTCATTCAGACATCTGAAATTTCTGAGAAGGAAAAAGGACTTAAACCGCATCAATTTTATTGATTCTTCGTCAATAACTCGTTACATTGAATTTATAAAATCAGATTGAGTAAATAAAACAAAGTTTTACTCTTCGTGCACGTCAAGATTGTGTTTATTTAATATTTTTACTTTGGTCCAGAATTATAAAAATAAAAGTTTTTTGTGGCCCTTGTAAAATTTGTTCTATGTGGGTTACATCCATTTTTGAAAAAGCTTGTGAATGTATGTTCACAATATAAACTTTATAGTATAATTAAACATTTTATTTGTAAAATCTTCAATACAACAATAAAATGTAAATTTATTTTTAAGAGCGGATCTAAAACAACCTCGATTTTTCGAAGTAAAACTCACTAAAGAAAATATCAATTATTTCTGGTAATCAGTGGAAACTTAAGCTGAGATAATTGGAAGACACAGTTAATCCGAATTAAATTTAATTCATAATATGCTTAAAATTCGAGTAGTATTTCAACTATAAAATACAAAAACACTTAAGTAAATTTAAATTTTCAAATTGTGGAAAATTATATGCTCTATATTCGGTGCTCAAATGGTTAAAAAATTACAGGTTGTTCATGGCAATTTTAGTTGTAACACCATAGCCAATAGAAAATACGTCTGCTTGGCTTAAATATCAGTACAAAGCGTTTATAATTAAGTACGATCATGATAATAATGTTACAACTAATATTGCTATCGACAAAATATTTCATTTATTCATTTTTAATTAAAAATAACCATTAATCAGGTTCAAACCATACAGCTATTAGGATTAAAAAAAGAAAAGGGTTTATCGCTCAGTGCATAATAATATATGTGATGTTAAATACATAAAGTATGACAACTTTGCAATCAATATTTTTGCAATGTTCAGTGCCCCAACAGCGGCTATTTTGTTTATAAATATAGTTAGCCATGTCGAAATGTGCTTCGTCATCTATAATGAAGTTATTAAAAAATAATCAATTATTTGATTATTAACATATCCAATTTAGTTAATTTTATATTACTTGTTACTTGATACTTGTTGAATTGATAGTAGTGAACAATTTTAGTGTTTAAAAAATTAAATCACTAATGAAATGGTTATTATAATGTTTATAATGTTATGATATATGTAACTGTTGCTCTATAAGAGTATAATGGTCGTTGGCGTATCAATTGAAGATTTTCAATGCCCCAATAGTGGCTATTTTGTTTATTAATATAGCCAGCCAAGTCGAAATGTGCCTCGTCATCTATGATGATTTTTACAACAAAGGTGTATCAATTGAGAATTTCCAGTGCCCAAATAGCGGCTATCCTGTTTATTAGAATACCCAGCTAATTTGAAATGTGCCTTGTTATTAACGATGATTTTAAAAAAATGAGCAATTATTTAAAGATAATATTTAAATATTTTCGACACGTTATTTCAGCGTAAGCTACTTCATAACAAATTGTTATCGACAACTCTCTACGACTGTGAAATATGAAGTGAAAAATCACAAAATTAGCCTGGAACATAAAACGCATCCTGTATATATATTGTTGTAGTCATTCATAAATATGATATATACAACTGTTATAATACTTGTGTTATTCCGGGATGTCAAGAACACAGTCTTAGTGAAATCCTAAATATCATGATGATAGGAGTATAAACACAAGAGCAGGAATTGTGTCAGACTGAATGACAAAACCCGATTCAAAAACCGGTTTTTATTGAAGAGTGCCCTAGGCGGATCCGTAATGATGGGGTACTTGTACCTCAACGTGTGTAAGTACCGGTACGTATTGACAGAATGTATGTTACTTGGCCGAACCGATTACATGTTAACCTATTGATTAGAAATTATAATATCGAACAAAAAAACTGGATGATTCATGAAATTTGTTACCAGTTGAGGTCTTCTCAATAGTCTATAGCAGTGATCGGCAACATATTGGTGTACCACAAAAACCCTTCAATTTTAGAAGCTAACACCTCAATATCTGATTCATAGTTTAAAGTTTTTAATTTTATAGATATTTTCGAGTTTTTTTTAGATAAACGATTTTTTCTCGTTAAACGAGTCTCTCCGGTTAGCGTAGTTAGTAGCGTGCGCGGCTAGCAATCCGGGGAATGCGGACTCGATTCCCCATCTGTCGGATTTAAAATATCTAAAACGCAGGACTGGGTTGAGGAGCTGTCTGACAAAAAATTCTCGTGAAAAATAATCTGTCGAGACGTTTTTACATTGCGGAGATCCGTATACTTCACTTTAGGATTGGATATCTTCGCACTGTGTAGATCCATATGCTCCACTTTAGGAGAGAACATGGTATATATATATATATATATATACATAATATATTTTGTAATTGAGAATATTTGCTCACAGTAGCACATTGGACCAAAAATACTTAAAAGAGTGAATGTGACTTTTTTGATACAGTGAAATCTGTCTGGGAGTTCATTCCACTTTTGTTTATCATGTCAAAACAATTATCTTGGTTTTTCATAATTTTATTTCTGGAATTTTTGAAGTTTAATCTCCAAATTTCAAAATTGTTTCCAATTAACTCTAAATCAACATACTCAATGCTCAAAATTCAAAATACTTTTTATCTATTTTGTAACTGTCTTTAATGTAAAGCTGCAAAACATATTTAAACAATGTTTTTGTAATTCGTTAAATCTGTTAAATGACATAATTCTGCAAAGTTGATATATGATCCATTATATCAGTTATTAAAAAGGAATCACTGAAAAAAATCATTGACACACTAGGTAGAATTTTAAGCGTCATTTTTGAGGCGTGCCATCAAAAAACTTTTTGCGTAGTGGCACGCGTGGCATGGGTTGCCGGGCGCTGGAATCTATGGACTCATTGTATAGAATTTAATTTAGACTCATTCGGATGAATCGGGCTCGTTACTGTGATGCTATATAAAGAAATGTGAAATTAAATAGTAATCTAAAGTTTGTTCAACTATTTTTGTTTAGTTGGTCATACTTATTCCTCGTGTGGATAAGACGGCTACCATGCATTACTTTTAAGATCTCTTATTACCCATAAATTGTTTTCCTACTATCAAGAAGTGGCAGCTTGCAACTATAATTACTAGGGGTGCTGTAAACAAAATCATATGAAAATATTGATTTTATTATTGTCCACTTTTGAGACGGGCTTTATAAAAAAATATTTGGTGAAGCTATGTGATATTCTAATAACCTCAAAAAATACGAGAGAACCTTGTCTAGCTATATAGATTGTCGTGGAAAGTATCTATATACTACACTTAGAAACCATAATACAAATTAGAGAGTGGAATATTTTTTACAAAATCTTTCTTTTAAAGTGTTTTCTTTTTGTGTAATTCTAGAAGATTTGAATTGATATCTAACTTCCAAATGTATGACAGATTGAGTATAATTATACTTGTATTTATATCGAATTAATAAATCACTTGAGATTGCAAAATTGATTTCAATATTATAAAAATGGATCATAAAACCACGAACAATAGAATTTGATATCGAAAATGAAATATAACTTAAATAATGCTATTTCGAAATTGTACTTTCATTTCAACGGCGAAATAACCAGCAATTATTGCAAGAGTGATTACGTCTAAAAAAATAAGTAATTTTAACAAATAATATCTAATGCTTGTTCACATTCGATTTGCATGGGTATTAAAGAAACGCCGTCTGATTAGTAGGCAATTAGATCCGATTCGAGCCCGGCACCGTAACATTATAAGTGGTGAACCGATTTTATTTTCATTCAATACAGGCTCGTTTGTTCTTAACCGTGAAGTTGAAGATATTTGCATAAACGAGAAGCCACTTTCGATACACTTTTTTGGTGTTCACTACGAGATAAAAAATGGCCGATAAACACCATAATTTGGTGTACGGCGTCAATTTTTATTCTATGTTTCCCTACATGTATCGACAGTAAATATAATATCAACTTTCATCTATAATATTTAAACAATACATTATGACCACCAATTTTTAATTTTAACTCTCGCTGGCCTGTGATGAATACCAATACTTACATTTTATTTACTTCTCCAAATATACTAATTGCAATCATTTTATGTATTCATAATAAAAATATTGAGCGATATCGATTAATACTTTTCTATTAAATCCAAGACCGAAATATGCGTGTGTTTTAGATTTTATTGATAAGTGTGTTGGGTAGCGTCGATGACTCATTTTAATGATGTTACTACGTTTCAGAGGAGAAGAGAGAGAGCATTTTGAGTGGCATGTCACAATGACAGTGAATTAATGATATCTGCCATGGAATGTCACTGTTCTATTTTCACCGTTGTTTTCATTTTTTGTACTTAATATTATTTGACTTTTTATACATAATAAAATCATTTTTTAAAATAGTTTGAGCTGAATTGCTATCTAATACACCTGGCTGATAACTTGTTATAAAAATTTTACCATCATAGTTTTAGTTTCAGTCATATTTATTTATATGTCCTTTAGTTTCATCCATATGTATCGAAATCCAAAGTAGAGTTCCTTTTAAATTTCTGTCTTTCATCAGCCATACTCTGAACATCATCATAAGAGTTGCATAGCTCCTTGGTCTCTTCTATTGGTTTTCATCTAAATTGTGAAAGATTCATTTTTTCGGTCCAGCAATGTAACTAATTTAAAAACGTCTTATCACCTACAACATAACGAATTTATGGCAACGTTTTTTTTAATCACAGCATTTTTGTCGTCATTTATTATCTATCATCATAAATAGAGCTTTTTCTTTAATTAATCTATTAAAAATGTTTCATGTTTGTTGCACATATATTTTTTAATTTTTTACCATAAGTGCAGCCGCAAAATTATAACTCATAGAGTGCCAATATAAAAATAATTACACCAAAGCGACATTTCGTTTTAATGTATCGTATTAAATTTTTAATACTATTAATAAAAAAGCGAAAAAATAATTGGATGTAGTTAAGCGGAAGACATCCAAGCCACAATTTATCGAAAATTACGAAAAAAAACGAGTAAAAAAAGAGTTGAATTCAGCATTGAAATATTCCCTTATTCCCTCTTTTGATAATTGTTATGTTTTTTAAAGAAACGAAAAAATATTTATATTTCTGTTTACAGAAACACATAAATCAGTCATATACGTTCAAATATGTTCTCAAGTGGTCCTTTTATTTCAAAATGTTAAATACACGTGGTAATGTTATACACATTCTTACCAATTCGGAATAAATGTTCAGTTTATTTTGTTCGTTATTCGAAATAGATAATCATTGTATAGAAATCGGCATATCCAATTCGATTGATTTTATGATATTAGTTGAATTGATGACAGTGAAAGATTTTAGTGTTTAAAACGTGTGTGTATATAAAATTAACTCACTAATGAAAGGGTTTAAGTATTGATGTTTTCGAAGCATTATTGCAAAAATCAATTTGTGACTTGGACATCTTCTGCCTAACTACATCCAATAATTGTCCATGCAACTGTTGGGATCGATTTCTCATAGACGACAAATCTCAATTTGCGGCTTGTGATTTTAAATGTAGCACACGATGAAGACAATATAAATTTCCCCATAGTGCATTTGATATGCGTGATTACAGATTAGCTTCGAATTTTCATCGGAATATTGGTCTTTACATATAATCTATGAAAGTGGTTCTCAACGCGAGAAACTTTCAGATAAGCTATACAATTACCATACAGTGTCGAACCAGGTTATTATAAATAAACATTGAATTTTAATCTTGATTCACAAATATAACATATATATATTGTCTCCCCGGTAGCGTAGTTGGTAGCCTGCGCGCCTGGCATTCCGGGGAATGCGGGTTTGATTCCCCATCTGTCGGATTTTATGCCCATTGGATTGAGTAATTAATTGTCTGAAAAACAATTCTTCGGAAAAATAATCAGTCAAGGCATCTTAACATTGCGGAGATCCATATACTTCTCTTTTGGAGTGGATATCTTCAACCTGTGAAGATCCATATGACCCACGCTAGGAGCGAACATGGTATAAATATATATATCGACGATGCAAAGAATAGTGGACGTAAGGCTCAATTTTTCAAAATAGCTTTTATTCGATAATCAGAACGTGAACAACTTAATACACGTTTTACCAAACGGATATCAGCTGAAAATGCCGAATTAAAGCTTAAACTTGATGAGATTATAGATTGATAAAAATGATTTTGGACCAAAGTCAGAACATTATATCGACACAAACTTCAAGTGCATGAATACTAGGACTGTTATTTATTTTACTTAATATTATATTAATTTATTATTTAAGTTATTTAGCAAAAACTAGTAAAATTGATTAGGTGGAGGCCCTTTTTCCTGGTCTCAAACTTTGCAGTCCATCGTTTTTCCAAACTCAAAAGTTACATTTAGACACTAATTCCGCATTTTCAGCTAGCACCTTTCCGTTAGCAGGTGTATTAAGTTGTCTACATTGTTATTATTGAATGAAAGCGATTTTGAAAAATTGAGGTTTACGTATTTTTTCTTTTTCACAGTCGATATAATTAATTTTCTTTTAATTAAAATACTTTCTTCCGTTTGATTACAAATAATATAAATTTTACTATTTATAATCGATTGATTCAATTTTTTCTGTCTGGTGACAATGAGAATCAAGATAATAAAATAGATTTCTGCTTTTGCGGTCAATAAGAAACGTTCGAGAAATTGATGCTTCGATATTTGTATAAGTGGATATTGGAGTCAGAATAGAAAAAAATTATCTGCCATAAAATGTGGGACAGGTATTTTTGTGGCTTGCGATAATCGATTTCGAGCCGAATGTTTGTGAAAAGAAATCCGTTTTATGATCAATAGTGTGAGACAAGATACTCTATATTTATAAAATGATTAATTTTTTACAAAATTTTATTTTAATACATAAGCCTTTCAAAAAATTCTAGCTAAATCGAGTTTTGTGGCCATATGATCTTTTTGAATTGATTAAGTGGACAACGTTTAGACCCGGTAGCGTAGTTAGTAGCGTGAGTGCCTAGCGATCCAGGGAATGTGGGTTCGATTCCCCATCCGTTGGACTTTTAAAAATCTGAAAATGCAGGACTGGATGCCTATTGGGTTGAGTAGTTGTTTGACAAACAATTCTCGTGAAAAATAATCTGTCAAGACGTCTTCAGATTGCGAAGATCCATATACTCTTCTTTCGGAGTGGATATCTTCACACTGTGTAGTGCTTCATGTTGGGGGCGAACATGGTATACAAAAACTGTACAACAACATCGTTTTAGGCAGAATCGAAGAAGTTTTTAGGCTGAGGCTACGATAAATGTTAAATCGGCAGAGTGTCGACAACAGACACGTTATCATCACAGCAACTTGATCATTTGCTCACTTACCTATTTATGCTTGTCATACTTCTGTAGTCAAAATGAATTTTAAGATCTTTGACGAATCATATCTTTGTTCTTATTTATTTATATAATTTGCATAACTTGTTAGCTATGCATAGTTGGTCAAAATAGTCTTCAAGCATGCAGTGAAACAGGTTTTGAGTATTAAAAAAATGGCGTTACGTGACATAAGTAAGTAAATTATAATTAGTTGAGCTTAGTCCATTATGATTCTAAACGGCCTTCAGGGTCTGTGAGATTGTTGAAGCTTGAGAAGTGTTGGAATCTTTCACGGATGACAAACACGAGATAAAAACGAGAACCCGCTATGGTGGCATCATATACTGTATCACAACAGCACTCATAAGCATTCTTCGTTTATCTTGTTCCATAAAATAATAATATCGACCGTGGAAATGAAAAAGGACGTAATCCTCAATGTTTAAAATAGTTTTTATTCGATTATCACAATGTATACAACTTAATACGCGTTCTATCAAAAGGATATACGCTGAAAATGACAAATTAATGTCTAAATTCAACTTTTAAGTTTGAAAAAAGTATTGCATGTGAAATTAGCGACCAGAAAAAAGAGCTTCCACCTAATTAATTTTCTTGGTTTTTTTAAAATAACTAAATAAATTAATGTCATAGTGAGTAAATACAACACCAGTTTTAATCTTCATGCATTTCAAGGTTGTGCCTATGTAATGTTTTGATATTGGCTAAAAATCAATAGACGTTTTTTGTGTCTACTGTAAAAGTGGGTTACGTCCTTTTTCCTTTTCACACTCGATATATTGTCGTGTATCTCCACTGCCTAGAGCACTTTTTGTGCCACTGACGGTAAATTAGATAATACTTATCCGCAGTTCCCGAATTAATATGGATTTCTACATTTCAACGTTCGTCCAAAAAATCTACTTCCATACCTAGAAAGCGGTGAAAAATGGGAATTTGCCCTAAATCCCTAAACCCCCGAATTAATTTTAAGTTTCCACGGAACCCTGGAGATCGATACATACGACTTTAGGAATTAAATTAATTAAAGTGTTCTGTAGTATCTAAGTTGTCGTCCTTCCGAAACACATTACCTTGGAGAGCATTTGTCATGGTATGGACGAGTATTTTGCTTACTGTGTTCGAAACAAGTCATCCACTTTTCAGATTAGATATCCGAGGATTTCCTGTTTTAAATAGTATAGCATCTGTAATAGTCTAGTCGGTATGTTGTTAAGCGAATATATACATTAGTGTAATAAACGTGAAACGCTTTTTCAAGTGCAGTTAAAGTTTGAATGTATATCGGAAAAGCCTGGTAGTAAATCTAATACATCATAAAACACACCATTCACCTACATGTGGTTAATTGTAAATGATGTGATAATTGAACTTTATATTACAAGCACATTCATTATTATATTTAAATTATTTGTATGGATAATGTAGTTTAACATAATGTCGGTTGTTTTCTCTACAACAATACTAAATGTCGTAAATAATAATAGATAATTTAAATAAACAACATATTGTATAGCATGTAACCTAGATTTTCAATGGAAATCACCAATTTCTACTGCAAACGATTTCAAAACAATCGTCCCCGCAGGTGATATTGGTTAGTATATCATCTATAGACAAGAAAATTACTAAAACATAATCTCCCGAGGCTGGATTGAGTTATAAATTTTACATTTCGTTTATTTTTTATTTTGCCTATTCAGAGCATCACAAATTATAAACTTAAGGCATTTACAATATGATATAGGAAAATATTGAGAGTTTAAATTAAACGTATGTAAAAAAGGCATATAGAAAACAGTAAATAAAGTCACTATAAATATAAGTAAATATCCAAAGACAATTACAAGAAAAGAAAAAAAAGATGAGTGAGCTAGAACAATAAAAAATCTATCGAGAGAAAAAGACAGTTCCTATTCAAAAAAAAAAAAAACCATTCATCTACAGTCACCTTACTCAGGTGGAATATGTCAATAAACGGGGTAATTTTATTAGATAACCATTGTCTTTCGTATTGGCATTACTACTTGCAGGTTAGTTCTATCAGCTCTGTCAGCTTGGTCTTATAGAATCTCCTACTTGTTTGTGGCGAAATGCAGGATGCCAATCCCATTCTCAGGGAGCCTATATGTCAGTAGAAAGAAAAGTGGTTCTCAAATCGATTCGACAATTTGTCGGACCAGTCGGCAATTGTGAATTAGTTTTTACGAAGGGCAATTTTCTAGCTTTTAAAAAATTTCCAAATTCTTACGGCAAACAAGAAGGTCTCTTTCAACAAGGTTAGATATTAACAGGGTATAATTAGTTAGAGTAGGAATCATGCTAACTCTAGTGAAAAAAGCTGATATTCTCTATTTTTCAGATAATTTTCAGGAACTTATAGATGAATACCAGTCAGACAAAATAATAGTCTACACTGTAGCTAAGAGATTGGCCTACGTTTTGGAGCCTGAGATTACGGGTTTGATTCACACAGATACTAAATTTTAAAACATATATAGATACAGGACTGGGCGCCCGATGAGTTGAGTAATTTGCTGATAGGCAATTCTCGTGAAAAAGTCTTTCAACATGAGTTTTTGAAATACAGTAGCTATAAGTCATATACCCATATTAGAGAGAGTATTGAAACATCAATACTACAATATGACAAAGACAACCAATCGGAAATATACACCCAGAAGAAGTAATCTCTGTTTTTTTTAACCCGCATACTAACAATTTACAAAAAGTAATGTCTACAAAACGTCCATGTGGTATAAACGTTTTCAACTTTGAAGATTAATCATAGAGTTACTTAATTAGAAATAAATATTTGACCATACCTATTCTAAATTATAATTATTATCATAATGCCACATATTTTTTCGATAAATATTTTATATTATATCGATATATTGTTTTAAATATAACCAATTCCAAGGCTTGATGGGCAAAGACTAATATAATATTAACAAAAATCTAAGCACAAAACGATCAAAATTTTAACTAGCAGAAGACGTCCAACCCACAAAACATTCAATAACTTTAAAAGTAGTACGTTTTTTAATAATCTAGTAATCAGAAAAGATGTAGTATATACCATGTAAGTATTTAATTTTTATATTACAGTCTTAATAATATAAAATTCATACTAAATGTTAATTTATTTCTGAAAATTTTCAATCGCGTTTTTCTTGCAATCGATGGATTGTAGCTTGGGCGTCTTCTGCTTAACTACATTTATTTGTGCACAATACAAAACAAAATAATCATGATTGGAATCGGAAAGTGTAACGCCTGATAAAAAAAAATCAATTTAAAAGCACCAATTTAGATATAACCCACATAAATGTGATTAGTGTGAATAAAATTATTGTTTCTAATATTTTATCGAGAAATAACTTTCTCATGATATATATTGAATAAATTAACGATTTGTTTTGGTTATAAATGATTATATTCGCTAGAAGACAAACCATGAGAAATCAATCAAGATTTTAATCTATTTAAAAATTATACACTACTACAATAGTGTATAGTTTGTCTGCCCGGAAGCCTAGAGGTAAGCGAGCGCGCCTAGCAATTCGGGGAATGCAAGTTCAATTCTCACATCTATCGAATTTAAAAAAATCTTAAAATACATTGGGCCTATTGGGTGAGCAATTATCTGACAAACAGTACTCGTAAAATATAATCTAGACGTCTTCACATTGCGGAGTTTGATATACTCCACATTCGGGGTGGATATCTTCACGCTGTGTAGATCCATATGCTCTACTTTGGGAGCGAATATGGTATTAAAAGAAGATGCATCACGAGATGGATTACTACCTAATGTGCCCACCATTCACCCGCCCCGTTCTTACAACTGGTCTTAATCAGGCGTATCCCAGAGCTCTGATATCGAGAAGCGATCTACTTTATTCGACGGTAATGTCTCGGGAGTGAATATAAATTATTCAAGACTTAGATTTTCCCTTAATAAAGTGTGCTGAAGTTAAAAGAAATAGAATGAGAAGAAAGTGGTTATTGAAAAAAAGGAGACTTATATGGTCAAGAAATTTATGTGAAGAGATCACCACGCTCACCTTATGACGCCGCAAGTTTTTTAAAAACAATGAAAATTCGCCTTTGTGGCAACCAAGTTGGATGGCCCGATGGGTCCAACAGCTGGACCGACTTGAGTAACTCTTCCAGCTCCGTACACATTCTTGAACATTCCCACAGAAGAGATGGATTATGGATTATAATATGTAGTCAATTGACTTGACAATATATAAAAAAATGAATGCTTTAATAACAGCGGCTTTGGTAAATTTTTTGCATTTATTTGCTGTAAGATAACCAAATGGAAGAGATTAAACATTTTCAAATACATATCTGAGTATTTGCAAATACGTCCGAGATGTTATTATGCACGTTTGAAGTAGGAAGTTACGTGTTCAAATCTTACAACTGCAGAATTTAAAAAATAATCAAAGACACATGACTGAACGCTAAATTGGCTGACAAACAATTCTTGTGAAAAATAAATTTGTCAAATTAAGTCTTTACAATGATGAGATCCATCACATAATTTCTAGATTAGTCGTCTCTTTACTGTTGAGATACATATGCTTCACTTTGAAATGGACAGGCTAATAAATAATGTCGACATACTTGAAATATCTAAGGAATTTACGGAAAAAATTCGATATCTGTAGCTAACTCAATTATGAGTGTTATGAGTCGTGAAAAGTGGGTTAATTTATACCGAATATCGCTCTCTTTGTAACGGAAAGATCATCACATCTGTAGACTAAGTGACTATTCATTATATCATCTTAATGACTGAGTTAATGAGGTAGCGGGTTAATATTAAAGACTAGATGACTTCTGTCAAACAAAAAACAAAAAAAAACAGATGTCTGACAAACAATTCTCGTAAAAAATAATCTGTCAAGTC
>JAGVSQ010010897.1:0-12596 GCA_022683975.1 Rhyacophila evoluta
CCAGTTTTAAATAATTTAGAATTTAAAATCAATTTCGATCAAGCACCATCAGTCAGAAATATTAATTACATACTTATATGTAAATATTCACTTTCTGGAGTATCATATGCTCCATTTTCGGACTAAAAATGGTTGAATTTTGTAATATATAATATATTTTGTTTTAATATACTAATTATTTTAATAAAAAGAAGTGAAACCATGAGAATACTATCAGAAATAATTCAAATACAAATCATGCGATCTCGATTCGTTTGCTTTGCGAACTTTATTAACTAAATAAGTATACTTCTATAATATACTATACCTACTTTATTGATTAAACAAATTTGTATTTTACTTTATGAATTAAATATTATTACTTATTTATCGATAAAGTTACAAACTCATTTTAATTTATTTCACACAAATTAAATTATCAAAATATTACTGGTTGTAAAGTAAACTATAATAAAGATATATACTGTAAATTGTAATGTTAAACAATTCATCTAGATATTTATAATGGAAATGGGTTTAAAATTGTAACAATTATTATTTATAAAGAAGAAAATATATTCTAAACGTAAAGACGCGAACATAGCGTAAATGAGTTCTTACTTAAAAATTTGATTTAAACAATCCTAATTCGTGTAATATAGCTCAGAAAAACAATATTATTAATACTGTCTACTTTACAAAGACAATAGAACCGCCGCACAAAGTAAAACAGCAAAACATTTCCAGTCGTGAACACGATTAAACTTTCCTAATAACTTGGCTCAATCTTCTCCCTGACAATAAATAACTTGGCCGGATTGCCAAGTTTTACGCGGTGTCCGTCACAGTCGTGAGACGAAGGTGGGCGGCCCTTACACTTTGATTTGAATAGCGCCCCTGTGCGGTGGCTCAGCGCCTCGGGCGTTTTTGAAACCGCCAATGGACAGCGCTCGCAAGTTCGTCTTGCACAGATCCATCTGTGAAGATTTGTCTTGAGAGTTTTCTGACTGTGCGTCGCCAAGCGATTTGATAAGAACTGTTATCTGATAATATAGCATATTGGTCATTAACAGATAATGCGAGAATCTAACTGTACAGCTTTGTAGAAACATACGTATTCACGTAGTTAGCGATAATAATTAGTGATAATTGAATGATAATTTTCTAAATGTTTTGGATAACCCAGTATCTCTATGTTACAATATAAATATTTTGTCAACGGAAGTTCAGTATTATTCGTTCTTCATAATGGTATCATATTGTTTATATAAAATTATTTAAAACATTAAATTTTGAAAATGGTAGTCAAAATAAGGATTGTAATTAAAAATAGACGGTTTTTTATTTAAATATTACAATAAAATCTGCTTAATGACATGTTAACTTAATTGCTTACCCGCACAATACCAAATGAAACTCAATTGAGATTTTAAATAATCAGATGGAAGTCAATAGTTTTTATTATTTTCCGAAAAAATGAGAGAAATTCGAGAACACAGATTGAGTTGACTTAGATGTATAGGTTCATAATGTAACTGTTGGTAAAATTTCACTTTTTACATAATATCTGTCCCCTTAAGCAAAAACACAGTTGATGGTAAAAAAAAACTACATATAAAGCAATATACTAAATGCAATTTTGAACATAATTTCATAAGAAAAAATAAAATAAAAAATCATTTATTTTAGTATAAAAATCATCACAATGCGTTCTTTACTTTTCCGAAAAGGGCAAGTTTTTCGAAGCAAGAGCTCAGTAAAACGTAATTCATAATTAAAACACACACTGTTCACGTGATACATGTTTACTGTATTTTTGCTGAGAAATGTTTTTGCGGATGAATTGAGACCAATCAAGCAGCAGTGAAAAATAAAATAAACTCATTTTTTCAAAATTGTACTTTTATGCAGTGCTTTGAAATATCTAGCTATGCGTCATTAGTCACATTATACACTAAATGACTAAAAGATGATAACTAACGAATTCTTGCAGACATAATTTTAGCAAGAACATGTTCATAGGTTTACTTAAAATACGTTTTTAGTTTATTTTAGTTAGTATAAGTTTCTTCGTCTTATAACTCGTTCTAACGACACGTGTTTACTTCACTAATTACAACATCGTGTAAATGTATATCTCTTTACTTGACACAGTTATAATTTCCTTTTGAAATTATACGATGTAAAGTATTTTTGGCGTGTTTATATATTAAAAAAATATAATGACATTAATGATAGTTGTTAGAGGTTATCATTCGTTGGGCTATTATTTAAACTTATGGTTGTTTACGGTGTCCAATTATCCGCTGATAAATTGTTCACGAATTGTCACAGACAGTCCCAAAAGATAATGAAAACATCATAAGCGAATCCCTTCATCACCTCCTTTCCCCCATTTCATCCATCCCATCTATCTGCCCCCTTCCTCCGCCGCCAGAGTACAAATTGAATTAAAAGTTTTGTCGTTACAACTTCTCAGCTGCTGAAACTTAAGCTTTTTTCTTACTCCGCTCTGAGAAATGCCCCGTTTTTTTATTGCTCGCTTTTATTACAGTTTTATGTATTTCATTTCACTGGAATCAAGTTCACTTGATTCAACTTTTAACAAATAGTCTCATTCAAACAAGCGCATCAATCGTAAGCCATAGCTAAGTGACGGTTTGCGACTTTGGTCTTTGCTTCGTGATCTCGAATTTCATAGTTCTACATGAAACTTATTTGTTTATATTGTGAATTCTATTTATGCTACAACAACTTGAATGATGAAAGTTTTCGCAAAAAAATAATATCATTTCTGTGATCAGATTTTTAGCAAACATTCCAAAATATTTTGTTACACCCTTAAGCTTACGGTTTGGTATTTATCAGCTTCTGCAGAGATAAATGTTGCGAAAATGAGGAACTCAGCACGGATTGTTTTTCCAAAAAATAGCCTACAGTATTCGTGTCTCTCCGGTTAGCGTAGTTGGCAGTGTGAGTGGTTAGCAATCCTATAAATACGGGCTAAATTCCTCATCTGTCAGATTAAAAAAAAAATCAAAACTGCAGGTGGATGCCCATTTTCTGAAAAACGAATCCCATGAAAAATAATCTATCAAGAAGTCTTCATATTGCGTAGATTCATATACTCCACTTTCGGACTGAATATCTCCACACTGTGTGGATCCATGTTCTCGATTTGGGAGCAAACATAGTATATATATAAAAAAAATATTTTGAAACTTAACGTGATTCTTAATCTTTAAGTTTTCTATATAAATAAATAAAATCTTCACTATTTTGTATTCAACGATGTATAAAAATACAATGGCAGCTATGTCGATTTTAAGGATTCATGTATTTATTAGTTTATAAATCACAAAGCATGCTATTAAAACTAAATCAAGTTATCCTCAAATAAAAAAAAGATTTTATAAAGAGTATAATGAATAAGATGAATGTTGAATATATTTATTTAAAAAATATTTTCTTTGTTAATTTTGGATTTTTTTTAGTAGACACAAAATGTAACAAACCGCCTCATAAAAGCAAATGAACAACAAAAGAAAATGAATTAAAACCTTTAAAAAGCTTTCACAAAAAGTTATTATTATGAGTTACCGCAATCTAAAATGAAATCATTTATTATGGGTCTTACAAAATTTAATAATTAATAATTTGCGTAGAAATTTAAAAATAAAATATTTGGATAGATATAAAGAACTATAAAACAATAACGAACGAAGAATGTTGTCCACACGTCCATTGTTTTATCCTTACCATGGCTTCCTCTTCCTATCCACGTAAGGGAATTGTCAGCATCTCCAAAAGTGACGTAGTACATTTGATCAGTAACTCCTCGCTCATCAGAAAGCGCCACTCTGACAGTGTGCCCTGCTCTCACCTCAAAAACTAGTGCTGCGCGGTTTCTTGGAGCAGATATCCATTCGTATTTGTATCTCTCTTTTGTTGAAATCAGTGTATGTTCTGCGAAGAAAGAATACTTTGAATGACGTGTAAAATATAACGTTTTGCAGGAAATAAAAAAACAAGCAAATCCAGTGCGAAAGCAGTTTATTTAATCAAAGACTTTCGTCAATCATTAGATTACAATATTCATTATCAGCTAATGATTTTAAAATTTTTTAACTATGAATATTCTATGAATATATTGAATTGGTTATTTAATTATTGTTCCTTACCATTTGCGCAGAAATAAGCGCTTTCAGTATCTGTTCTGCGCAGTCCTTCAGACCGCACTTTGAGTAGTGCGGTGCGTACCACCTTTCCTGCGGCAACTGCTTGTGTTGTTTCCGGTTCCACTGATCCTGGAGATTGTGGCCCTGATGTGCATCCGGTGGCCTTGTATCCAGATATTTCAGCTGGAAAAATACAGAGATATTCCATTGAAACAAATAAATTTAACAATGTAATATTTCTAAGTATTTATACACTATTCCCATCAAAATTGTAAAGTAGAATGAAAACCTAAAATAATCGAAATTTAATCCAATGGACTATTATCAGTCACTGTTAAGTTAGTTATTTAGTGAAAGTATCAATATGCTAACATAATTTTTATTAGTTAGTTATTAAGATTAGTTAACGATTGAAGTAATTATTATCTTTAAAATATCTACTAAATATTTCAACTAAAAAAAAAAGAGTTGTAGTACATATGAACATCGTTACAACCGTAAACTCTAAAAGCTCTTAAAAAGTTTCGGATTGAATTTTGGCAAAACCTAAGGTTTCTGACAGGCTACCTCTATGATACGTTGAGATATTTGAGAGCCAAAAAAGCACTTTACGTTTGCTAGACGTAAATAACTAATACGTTTAAATAATCATTATTTTAACTTAATAAAATATAGAAATACTTTTGAACAAGTGAAAATAAAAGAAAAAGTACATTACTCTCCAGAATAAAGTTTTAGCGCTTGATCAAATAATAGTTATACAGTCACTTGAATGTTTTTTTTAATCTAATATAAATTATAAAAAAATTCATCCTACGAGCTAGATGTTGAATTTCCAAATGACTTGATCACGCGTCGAATTAGGTCTTTGTTTACTCCCAATTACGAATTTTCTCTCTTTGATAAATCATTGGGAATTATTAAATCAAATCCTGTGTATTTAATCTTGATTAAAATTACATATGTAAACGACGATATTTGTTTATGTCATACATATTTAAAACCCGAGATGAAAATTCGACATTTCGGAATCTATTTGGTTAAGAATTTTTCTGAAATACATTTTTTATAATTGTTTATACAGTTTAAAAATACGAGTATATTGACGTTTTATAATATACACACATACACATATTATAATTGCAAGGCTTATAACTGTATTTACTTTTTTATAGTCAAAGCCAATAATATGATGATATTCACTACATGAAATGATGATTAATAATTGAAACCATATTATAAAACTTTGTATTTATTCCTATTGCTATTGTGTTTTTAGTAAATAGAACTAAGTAACTATCTATAATTTTATTACTTAAGATACATAAAACTCCACAGGAGTCTAATATACTTATGTTATTTATAATAAATTTGTTTCTTGATGGGCTTTCCTAATATAAAAACTTGTTTGATTTAATTCTAAAACATAAATCAATACAGTTAGTGTTTCACGTCTCCTGACAAGTTGAATTAGTTTGTTTTTTTAGATAATTTTAATTGTTATAATACGTTTATGGTAAATATATTTACATACTGAAAACACTTGTTATATCTAATAAAGGTCATCAATAGTGTATCCGTATTATCTTTATGAATATTTATTTATTTTTTACGTATAAAAAGTATAAAAAGATTCAATGATAAATTTTATTAAAGTTCATAAAACGAACTATAAAGAAATCGTGCATTTCTAATTTTTTAAAGTCGAATTCGATTTTATTTTTGGTTGAATATTTAAAAAAGACGTAGACAATTAGTTTATTACTAAAAGCGAATTATTTTGTAGGGATTATTACTTTGCTAAGTGACGGACTGGCTTGGGTATTGAGATGTAAAATTTCATCAACTTAATGGTAGTTAGTCAGTCAGTATATAAATGAAATTCACAAAGGCAGGGGCAAGTGTTGTTGACAATTGAAAATTCTAACTAAACGAAATATCCAACGCTGAGAAAAAAACGAATCCCAAAAATGGAAAATATGTTTTATTCAGACAAAAAGAAACATAATATTGCACAAAAGTATAAAAAATGATTATTAGATGAAATTTTTAATTTTTGTTAATATTTTTATTTTTGATTATTGTCATAAAGATTATTGATGAGTTTTGTATGAATGCTGGTATTTTAACGAAAATTTTGATTATTTCTAAAAAAAAAACGAATATCTATTATACAAAGAAAGCATTAGTTTCAAATTCAAATATGTATTCCCGAAAAGTTATGGAATAATTATTAAATAAAAATACTGACTATGTCCACTTCAAAAATGAAACAATGAGGTTTCCACAAAAGTGAAAATTTAGTTAGCAGGCTTCTTCGTGAAAATAGATTTATTATATCATATAATAAAATCAAATTAGAGCCAGAAAACTGCTACACTCCTCCAGTCGTGCATATTTTGAATAAAAAGTCCTTCCTGAACTATGTGGTTTCAACCAGAAACTTTCGGCAGCAAAGCACGCTCACTTATCATTCGGCCATAAGCGCAATGACAAATATTTAATTGTTGTATATTTATAATAAAAAAAACTACACAAACACTATCATGGAAAGTGAATATATAATAAAAGTACACATAGCAAATTTATGGCAACATTTTATTAACTAAAAAAATATCTAGAAAATTATGTACTTCATTAGTTTTCATTTCATACTACTTTTAGAAAACTAATTTCGATAATAAACTTCTAGTATAAATTAAAAAAAAAACAAAACAAGTACTGCAGACAAATTATTGTATTATTTTAATTCGACGAAATGTTCTGAAAGGCTACATATTTTATTTATTGCTTTATATAGAATATAATATTAATCCATTAAAAATATCAAATTTCAATGATGCAGTCGGCCAAGCTTTTAGCATCGTTAAATATTAATCTAAAGTTCTATGAGATATTCGAGTTCACAGACCTGTCGTAATTAGTAGATTAAGAGCTAATATCATTAGCTAAAGTGAGTTTGAGCCACGTCTTACCGACTGCATAGTGGTTTTCGATAAAGATGAAAGATATGATATTTTTTAAATTGTATTTTATTTTCAGGTCTTTATGGTAGCTGCGACGTTAGCGCACGTGTTTTAGATTCAGAGAATGCGGGTTTGATTCCTACATCTATTATTTTTTTCACTAAACCCTCAATCGCGAAACCGGATGCCTATTGGATTGAGGAATTAGCTGACAACTGATTCACGTAAAAAATAATCTGTATATATATGTCTTCCAATTTTAAAGATGTACTTTTGTTGAACGGAAAAAAACTACGAATAAAAATTAATTTTTAACCATATCCGGTGCGTTGAGCAATTATCTCGATATATTGATTTTTAGTCAATCATTTACCTTTTCACAGTAGAGGGATGTAATATTTTTATTAAACATCTAGTGGTACAGTATGTTTAGAGTGACTACATTAAAAATTAGGTAGAATCACATATACAACTTAATTTATTAGTATATTGGTATACATTACTTTATGAGCAATATATCCTTTAGATATAAACATATATTTTGAGAGATAAAATTTCACGACAAAGATTTATATAATTATTAGCAAATTATTTAAAGCGTCCTTTTTTTAAGTCACGTATCTTTTATTAAAAAAATCCTGAAACGTATGTAAGATTTGAACCCGATACCACGCAACGTCCCTTATCAATGAACCACCAGAGGGACGATTATATTGTAAAAGCTCAAGTCGTATTGAAAAGGATCTTCATAGATAACATTTTATTTTGAATGTATAATTAACAAGTATTGTAATATATGAATTTGAGAATTGAAACTAGAATGGTTTTAAAGACTGAAGAATTTTAATTCGATGTTTTAGGTTTTTTTTTTATTAATTATTAAAGAAATATGTTGTAGGGTAGCTTTCGTGAATTTATTAATCAACTCATATTACTACACTATTTTACTTGCATACCCATCATCATCATATACTTGACTGAATTATTTCATTACCTAATGAACGCCTGCTAATATTATTAATCTGCAAAAGTGCGCTTGTATTGGAAGAACGCTTTCAGAAAACTTTAATGAAATTTTCAGCTCAAAATATTATACGCAATTTTCAAAAATATATAAAGCGATTTATTAAATTTAAGAAATACAAAATTATAATTAAAAAAAAAGCAATTACCTAGCGTTTTTAATAACGAATCCGAAAGATATAATAAGAAAACGTAATTGGTAACGTAGAATATATAAATCAATTTAATTGTATCGAATACTGTTTTGCAAATTATTGGCTATGTATTTTTGATCCAAAAATAGAACACTTACTTGTACAATGATTATCTATCATTGCGGTGGTTATAGACGTTATATTTATAGGCATACACATGTTAGGTACGGCTGTGAATCCGCCTCGCCGAAATCGATGGATAAATAAGATAACAGATTCTTTTTCATAAAATTGGTTGTTGACACGCTATAGAGCGACCACTCAGCAACACAGTGACGGTTTCTTGAGTACTACTAAGCTGCGCAGTAATACATTCACAGTAGGCACTCAAATCCATTCAGAAATAACGGCGGTTATATTCGGCATATCCAAGAAGTTATGCGCGCAGAACATTTCGGCGGATATCTTCGTCATGTGCACTATGCCTCGCGGATATATACGTCATAAGCACTAAAGGGGTTAACGTAATGAATATATAGTCTTGCATTTTTGTAAATTTAAAAATCCAGCTGCTGTGAGGATTAAACCTCCAATATTCAGCTTTTAAAAGGCTCATACTGGTATCAGTTACAGCTATTAACCAATCATAGCTGCATGACGACAGCCAATACGTTTTATTTACAAAAACCATATGGTTGAAAAACAGAGCACATATTAATGTAATGAATAAATCTCGACACTTAAAAGCCAGTAGTTTTTTGTTTTTCAAAATAAAATTACGTATTGTGCAATATGTTGAGAGAAAAAGGTGAAGATAAAATAAGAGTAGTTATTGTAACACCAGTGAGAACTTTAAAAGTTATGTTAAATAATGTACCAGAGAAAGAATTAACAAATATTGTTGGATATTGAAATGCCAAAGTATTCAGTAGCGTTGTCGCCGATTTAACAATTGGACGCGCAGACTAAACCATCCCATAATTAAAAATATTTTATTCAGATATATTTTGTTTTAAATCTCTGATTCTTAGTATCAATTTATCAGTGTTAAATTAGAAAGCTTAACTGATAAAGGAGATGTCTGAAAATAATTGACTTCAGAGACTTTAAACGTTGAATTTAATGTTTAATTGCCTGAGAAATTTCTCCGCTGATATCAAGTCAAATCAGACAATCGTAATACGATTTACAATACTTGAATACTGAACTATTTATAATATTTTAAATATAAATTACATTAAAATATTTTCTAATTTAATCAATTCTTTTAAATTCACCGGCATATAAATTCGAAATCGTATCAAAAATCTCTTTAGTTGTCGTTTAAATGTTGACTGGTCAATAATTGACCATTTATACCAAACAAGATACCGGTGGACCAAAATTGAAAAAAAATAAGTTCACAGTCTACTTGTGTTCACAGTAAGTGTAAACTATTTTTATGATAAAAAGACTATTTATTATCTTTTTGGCATTATATATTTTAAATATCTTTCAGAAAAATACATCTCTTGGCGTTGTTAAATAATTTTGGTAAAAAAAGTTCATTTGGTCTTCTTGTATTTTTAACCCTTCATATATTGTATATACATAGAGTAATAATAAGTTCGCAACTGATTTCAAGCTTTTGACTAGATATACAACAGCCACCCTTGTATATTTTGTAGTTGGTACATTGTGAAATTATGTAATATATAATATATATACATACACGTTATATAATATTTGGACTGGGTTGTAATGTTCGCGCGTCCCAGACGGGGTCGTCAGACACTACTTGCAAAAGTTGATGAATTATTCATTTTATCCCTCATATTTGTGGCGGAAAAGCCAACATGATTTCAAATAGGAAACAAGGGGTAGAGATTGCTCGGTCGATGAATAGTATTTAAATTATATAAATCCACTATACTGATTGCATTTATTGAAAAATAATAAAGTCTCCGCTTTACTTAATTTTTTTAAAACCGTATCTGTTATACAAGTGGTGGATATGGATCTACACGGTGTGAAGGTTTCAATTCCCTAAATATAGTATATCAATCTCCGCAGTGTGTAAACGTTACTTTTCATTTTTTTATGAGGATTGGTTGAAAACCAATAGATCGATTCATTGAGAGTCTAGTCATGTATCTTTGAATTTTCAATTGACCCAAAATTGAAACATTTTTTTCTTATTTTTTTTAGTAATGTTCATGATGTAAACTAAACTAATCCTTATAGCTTCATATCGGAAACTTTTAAATATATCTGTAATAACAGATCATTAATAAATGAAAGTAATGTCGATAAGCAAAAATATTTTTAAAAAAATAATAAAATATTATACATGAAATATAATGTGTAAGAAATGTACATGAAAATGCCATTTTAGATAAAACGGAAACACAACAAAAAACAATCAACGTTGCGAAGTAAGATATTTGCACATGAACAAACCCAAACAAAAATACAATTGTGTGATAGTGTGAAGTATGGTATATTTCATTTTTTTTTTATATTTGCACACCTTAAAGAATATTTACTTTGAAATTAATTATGAAATTATTTGGAATATTTGAAGAGACCTAATCGTTGAAAGAGGACTTCTCTGAGAGCCAACTGAACCTTAGTGTAATTTACTTCAAATGTATCTATTCTCCAAGAGAAGTTTCGAAGATGATTGCTTACTAAAGTATATATAACTGATGTTATATTAAATTTCATTACAGTTAAATTACTGAAAACAGACACTTAATATGATAGAAGTCTCGATTTGGGAAAAATAAGAAACTTTACTTTGTCCGGAACATTATGGAACTGAATTTAAAAGCTCTTTTCAGTTGAAAGCAGTCAATTTGATTGTCTTCATGAATCGAATTAAGAAAGAACATGCAGTATATGTTTGCTTGCGCTCGTAGGCCGTTCATAAACTCAAGTTTTATAAAATGGTACGGTTTTACGCCATACGGAGAGAGAAACAATAAAGAAGAAGGAATTTAATTTCTGTTCATTGTCATTGATGGCCGACGCCATCTAGGCGAACCCTGTCGTAACGAGGGTGCGTCCGGACGCTCGACACTTTTGATGGATTTATTCGATAAGACGAATCGTCGAGTTGGAGAGCTCGTTATTTTCCTAACAACAAGCAACTCAACGTATTGAACGTATATGTGCCAAATAATATATCACCCATATCTTATATTAGAGAACAACGTCAAGATTTATTATGAAAACAAACATACAAATGGGATGTATTATATTTCAGCGTCTCGTGTATTAACTAAATAACATATTCTACGATACATAATACATTTCTCTAGAATTTTGCAAGACGTACGAGTATAATAAAAATTCAACACAATTCATTATTATTTTAAACAATTCATCATTTACCGTATCGAAACAATTCTTATTACCGATGGTAAAGAGATTTAATAGTAACGGAATAAACTATTTAAGTTTTAAGTCCAAGCGTTAACTAAAGTTCTGAATAGTTTAAAACTGGAAAACTTCCATTTGTGAGATCACTGTTAGCGACCCGGGTTTCGCCTTTCGGCATGTTCAGGCTACATTATATGTGGGCGGTGAGCGAACATATAACATACTACCAATAAATCCTATTCAACAAGCACCATCAGTCGAAAATATTAATTAGTTAACTAAAGTATTTATGATGCCAGCATAAGTTTTATTGGAATGGGACTTGTATAAAAGATTTTTAGAGTATGCTCTTGAGACACTAGCTAGAACTTTCAGTATTCATACAGTTAGTAATAATTACCAATTACAATCAACTGAATAATTTAAAATTAAAATTCGACAAATCTAGATAGTAATTTTGGTTAATACGCAAATATCTATATTGGCATATAGAACTATAATTTAATACAATTAGATATTCAACCGTTAGGCATTGAATATTTTAGGTTGATTATGTATGGATGTGGCAAACACACAAGTAAAATATTGTGATTTCTGACTACGGAATTTATATGGCTGACCAGGTTGACCAATTTTCATTACAATTAACGCAGAATCTAGATGATAAACAAAATAAACGTTTTTATAAAAAAAAAATCATTCCCCTCTTAGTTAGGTATACTTGTAAATGTTTACAAGCATTTTTCGTCAATTTATTGTATATACTTGTAGATTTTTTAATATTTGAGTGAAGTAATCAACAGCTCTTTGGTAAGCTAAGCCTTAATTATTTCAGCAAATATACGTTCTATCCAATTTACACGGCAGTGCCAGGAGAACATAAATAAATACAGATGGAAATATTGGGTTGATGCAAAAGTTATGACCGTTTTTTATGATCCTAGGTAAAAAAA
>JAGVSQ010010899.1:0-12596 GCA_022683975.1 Rhyacophila evoluta
ATTTAATAACTGTAGTATTTGTAATTTTCGCTGCGAATTGGACACAAAGGCGTTTTTTTTTACGATTATAATCGGTCAAAATAACACCGTAAATGTTTATGAGTTTTCTTAATGCAATCTAGACAAATATATGGGAGTTTAACATCTAGAACGTAGCACATTTTACGACCCTTAAGGCGAATTCTAGAGTATGAGTGTGCTTATTGACGCCGTTCATTCATGACGCTGAATCAACCATGATAAGTCATCTAGATCTAAACATATTCCGTTAACGATCGACTATAAAAGACACATTACTATTCTATATACAAGATAAACATTATTACATAGTTCAACTTGACCTTAATGCCACTTTTCATCGTCAGCCATTAATCCACAGTTGAATGAAGGTCTCTCTCACTAATTCTACTCTTATCAATCGTGCTTAGTGTGCGGCTATGTACTTCCATAAAACTTCATAAACTTCACTACTTCCCAATCAGTATATTAGTATTGCAACGTTGCGTGTATAAATACTATCAAACTATTCATAGTCGATAAAATATCTCAAAATCTATTTTAATAACTATTTTTTGATGTTATAAAACTTCAATATTTACCTGATTTTATATGTCGTGTGTAGAATTTATTTCGCCAGTTGTCTGATTTGAATGGTTTCAGCAAAATTTGAATAGATCATTTTTAAATTGTAGAAACCATCTTGAAAATTGTATACAAAAGTTACAACATAATTGTATGAGTATATATATATTTATGAATCTAAAGCTTAAAAAAATATATTGCGCAATTTGTAAAGTAACTGGGGCGTTAAAATTAATTTACATTTTGCTCCATGAGAAACATATTATTTGTCGATCAAAATCTCTCGAGAAATAATAACATCAGCTTAGTTATCATTTACGTAAATCAATTTAATAAATATACAATCTCGCTTTTACGATATTTCATGTTTTTTTTGTTAAATAAATCCTTTATAAAATACCCACTATCCCTAGTAAATACTTTTAAAAACTTTTAACTATGAAAATGACACATTTAAAAAATTGGTTTTCAAAAGCTTTCTTCTATTTTATTCGTTACGTTGAAAACATTGCTGTAAAAAAATACAAATACATTTCACAGTACTAAGCCACTTGGAACTTTTTACGGTTCTATTTAAAGCTTTTTAACATGAACATTTGAAACCTTTTTTTTTCACTCTCGATTTATTTGACACGTAAATAAAAAATCATTGACTCTCTTTTTATATTAACCTATGCCGATCCTGATAACATACAATACATTAAACAAGTAAATGTGTAATTTTACATAGTTGAATGCAGCGGCGGTTTGTAGCTAAAATTAGGGGGGGTGCTGTTTGAAAAAAAATATTATTTATTTTAAAACTGTGTAAAAGGAAACAAACATGTATAAAAGAAAATTTATTCAGAAATTTGATAAAATTTTAAAAGAATCGAATCGAATATGGTACACTGTTTTTAAACACAACACACGCGGAGTAAAAAAAACTGTATTCCACCAGCATGCCGTAGTCGGTGAAAGAAAATCATTTATTGAGCTTTGAAAATAGATATCTCCACCAAGCACTTAGTAAGTTGACTTATTGGTGAACTCAGTGATAAAATAATGCACCGTATATGTTTTAAGCAATGCGGCAACGCTGAAACTAACTATGATGCGTGGTCCAGATACCTCCAAAGAGCCTGAATCTTCCTTGCTTCTTCTGTCAACTGACGGATATCTTGGAAATCAATGGATACCATCTACAAGATACATTCGACAATATCCAAGGATATTGGTATAATTTGATGTCGTATTAAGCGACTGGAAGGTAACAAATAATTATATTCTCGCATACTCTACAAAATGAGTGAATACAGATATATTTATATAAGAAGATTATATTAAAATAATTTCTATTACGTGCTTGACTATTCATTCTATATGGTTTATATTTTTCAAGTCTCGCTACGCTAAAGTTTACCGAAGCTTTTCAAATAAAATGAGACTTACAAGTTATAACTGCTTAATCTTTTGTCAAAAAAGACATAACTTTTTTTATGTGGGGCATTTTCTATTTTACACATGTGCGTGTTTGCCTCTCCAAACAAACGCGAGGTCCAGAGGGTGACATTATTTTCAAAGAAAGTCGAATCAAATAGAAAAAAATTCCCCAAGGTATCGGAAAGATAAGCTAAGGACGATTTTTATGTTTTACAAAATAATTCCAAATGCCAGAGACCACATGAACCCAAACGCCATTTTGTTAATAAAACTTTACATGAATTTTCTACATCAGAAATAAACTTTAGAAACGTAAGCAATTTGTAAATAAATTGTAAATAAATATAATTATTTATTTTATAAACACAAAAAAATATAAAAAAAGAAGCGATAATTAAAAATCAAAATTTTATATATTTAACTCAGTGACACCAATGTTAAATATCTTAGCTTAATTATTATTTTTATAAATTTGACGTACCAAAATACAGAATGTTATGATTTATTGAATTATAATTTAATATAACGCGGATATTCGATATACCAATCTAATAGAAAATCAATAACATTTTCAATCCTTACCTACGGCAAGAAGTCCGTCAAATTATAATAATAAGAAAACAAAACTCATGCATTACTACTATTAACACAAATAATAATCAATATTATACGTATTTATTTTTTTGTTTCAATCTATTTTACATTGGCTGATTTTTTATGTCATGTTTGCTTTCAAAGTAGAGCATATGGATTTATACAGTGTGAAGATATCCACTCCAAAAGTAGATTATATGGATCTCCGCAGTGTGAAAACGTCTTGAAAATTTTCACGTGAATTGATTCCCAGACAATTAATCAACGCAATAGGCATCCACTTCTGTATTTTTAGATTTTTTAAATCTGACCGATGAGGAATTGAGCCCGCAATTCCCGGATTGCTAGCCGCGCACGCTACCAACTACGCTACCGGAGAGATAATTATTGTATTAAGTATTATGAAATATAGAATTTAAAGCATGATATATGGTGAAAATATTTAATCATAATTAAACTATACAGAGTTAATACTAATTATTTTTTCATTTATATTTAAAATATATATACCTGTAATAGAAATAAATCCACATTACTATCACAGTAACAATCAAAACTATATCTTTCATTGATTTTTGCCATCCAGATTTTGTATTTTTAAATTTAAACAGTACAATAACTAGATGCTTAATGTTTATTATATTTTTATTTTGGTTGTTTAATTTAAAATTTGTTAGTTAAATTCAGTGTAAAATATAAAAACAATCTTGTTATTGCTTTATGTTATCAAAACAGTAAAGGAATCACTATGAAAATGACGGAATAAATAATGGTTCTATGTTTTCACAAGTATCACATAATATTCGGTAAGTTTTTCATGATAGAATACAACATCGACCACTAACCCTTTAGTAAATTACTTTTCAAAATGGCGTTTCTGTCCATCTTTTGATGCCGTAATAATAGTATATGTGTGTATCCTCATGCCCTAGTGGGTCACGTGACGTGTCTTGGAGATAAAAAACAAGATCATAACGCGTGATAAGAATTACACGACGCTGGAGGCGTGACATCGAATATTGAGAGGCCGAAGGAATATTCCGATAACAAATATGACATCGGAGATACATCCATTGTCAAACCCCTTCCATATTATTATCTGAATTGGACGTGTGTACATATGTCGAGATAGGCTGTGCATGTCAAAGATATAGACGAAATTTAGTCAGTTAATAATGATCAAATATACATCATATCGACTGACGGAAAAATGACGTAGCCCACACGAAACGAATTTTACAGGTGGCACGAAAAACGTTTGTTTTAGTAATTTTGAGCCAAAGTAAAAATATTAAATAGATGTAACATCGAGATGCATGGAAATTAATATTGATGTTTTATTTATCTAATCTGATACTTTTTATAGCTTTGAGAATAGATGTTTACATTGGATACTGGGGGTGAAGTGGACTGACTTTGTAAGGAACTCGGAGATAAGGGAGCGGACGAGACAACCCTTTGTCATACTAAAAGTCATGCAGTGGCTCTGGAAGCGGCTGGGGCATGTACTGCGGATGCCTTCGGAGAGTTTGCTTCCAGGTTATCTTTTCTTCCGACCAGTGGAGTCCCAGTGACCCAGACGACTATTAGGTACTATCCATAGGATTTTTTTTTAGCAAAATTGAAGAGTGCTGGTATGACCTGGGAGATGCAAGGTGGCGAAGAAGCGTTATTTGGTGGCGATATGCCCCGTATTCTTCTTAAATTATGTTTGCTCCCAAAGTGGAACGTATTGATCTACATAGTGTGAAAATATCCACTCCGAAAGCGATATATATGGATATCCGCAATGTGAACGTCTTGGCAGCAGCAACTCAACCCAGTCTTGTATTTTTGGATTTTTTTTTAATCCGACAGAACCCACGTTCCCCGAATTGCTGGACGCGCATGCTTACCTTTACGCAAAAAAATGTATGTAGTATAAGTCCTTCTTCTTAGTCATGAATTTGTCAGGTCATGCTTTTTTTTAACTTTAAAGCTAAATTTCTACTTCATTATTTGCAACTTGCGTATTTTTTATGGAACGTGCATTAAGTTAAATTCTTATACATTTTGATTATCGAAAAATCTCATTTAAAAAACTGTGGGCTACATCTTCTTTTTTTTATGGTCGATATTTAAATATTTATCTTCATAAAAACCATCTTGTTTGCAAATTTTAGTAATAATAGAAGCGATTTATAATTTTGAGTCACCTGATTTAAGGGAAATATGTGATTTTTTATTATTATTATATCGAAAATAGTATGAGTTAAATATTTTAAAAAATGTTTGATACGAAGAAATTGGAAGTCCAACTCTGCAGCCATTCATAATATTGCGAGATTGAAGCTGTGAAGTGATACTGATGTCTCAAGGGAGGCTTCTCAGTTTGCTTTCATCGTCTTCGAGCCAACAGGAATCTGATGTTCTGTAAGATATTGAATATTATTTATAAGGTATATTTGGCAAAAGTGTGAGATTGCGAAATGTCATGGGCAGATTTTAAAAGCTTAACAAGGGATACATTTAATGTGGCTTAACTTACTAAGTTTCATTTGGTATTTTTTTGCATATAAATCTATACAGTATGAAAATATCCACCCCAGAAATAGATTATATAGATTCCTGTAATGTTAATCACTACATTCCATAAAAGATTATTTTTCACGAGAATTAATTGTCAGTCAATTGTTCAATCTATTAGGTATCCATTCTTACATTTTTGTTTTTTTTTAACTTAACAGGTGTGGGAATTAAATCTGCATTTCTCGGATATAAAATGCACCCGCCAATCTCTCACGTAACGATTAAACACCTAGTATTTATACACGACAATTTAGGAATGGATAATAAAAATGAAAAATAAATAAAATATATGTATTTATTTTAAATGTTGCAAATGCTACAAACTATCAATTCAAGATATTAGTCATTTAGAAAATATAACAAAAGAGTATAAATCTAAGCGATATATGAGAGAGCAAAAAGTTTTAAAAAAAACATATAAAATTAACAAGTGCAACAATTAGTTTAATAAAATTAAGAATTAAAAATAACAGGCAATAAATTTTAAACGATAATTCTCAAGAAAAGAAAAAGTTTCTTATCTTTCGCATATAATAAACACAGCCCAAACAAAGACTTTAAAAGATTAAATAGGACTTTAAAATAGCTATATGAATTTAGATATGTTTTAAATTAGTTTGTTCTTAGACTAAAATAAGTTATTATTGGTATCTTAATAAAACTACAAAATATATTACATTATAAGACGTGCGTTTTGTAAATGAAACCATTTCACCTGAAGAGCGGTTTCAAAATCCAATAAACAAATTTTTATCCCGAAAGTAGATAGAGCCTTGGATTAGTTATTGAGAAGTGATTCGGTAGTCGGGGAACAGGTAAAGTCTCGTATTTCAAAGGGAATCGAAGAAAATCCAAGATGGAGATCAGTTCGGAGAACGCGGGGTAAAGGGAAGAGGTATTATGAAGCGATTTATCACGGCGTGAAATGTAATCTCTGGACGCCTGGACGTACCCGCCGACGCCGACCGACGCCCAAAGCTCTCGCAGTGCCGGTAAACGTTCCAATTTGCTTGCGTCGATTTTATCACGTGATCGTTTACGGATGAAAACCGTCTAAACACTTGAACCACAGTTTGCCAATAATCAATACACTTTATAATTTTCCGAACTTAAAAGCTTAAAGTTCTCAAATACATATCTTTAAATACAATCATTTTTTTATATTCTTTGAAATTAATTAAACGTTGACGTTTTCTACATTGTATGAATATTTTTAAGCTACTTCTTTTCTTTGTAATTGGCACTTCTTTGCATTTGTTTCATCAACCTGTACCGTGGCCTATTACCAGGAGCTTTTGACTCGATAAGCACTAGAAAATATACGATATTTTTACTGAAATCTAATTTTGTTGATTTCTTAATCGGTAATAAAATCTTTGACTTCACTAGAAAAGTTCTTCCGCTTAAACTGATAAATAAAAACAGTTCGACAGGTTTTATTTGATATCAAAAATTATCCCAGGTAGGCAAATATAAGGTAATATAAGACCAAACCATAAGACTTTCAAATAAAAATCGCCCCGGCAAAAAATAATAAGAGAGTTTATAGAGATACATAGCTTTTTTGAAATTAAAATATGGCCAAATAAACACGTTTGGAGACGTTATCCAAAGGTCACTGGATTTTTAAAATGATAAATTAATCATATTTCAAACTCATTAGTTTTCCATAAATACATGGTAACATAGTATATTTGTTTTAACCAATCATATTTATGCCTGAGATGTGCGCTGTCTTCTCAACCAAATCTCTAATCTTTTTTTCCCCTCCTTCTTCTATTGCACCAACTCCTCGATCACTGCTTACTACATCCAACCACAAAAACCTTAGTCTGACAGTATTTGATTTCGTTGCACGATAATCTGCCTTTCTCATATTAATTCATTTTTGTGGATTATAAAACGTTACAATAGACCTGTAACGACAATGAAATCGATTTTCACTTAACACATTCACTGCGACATGTATTTATAGAATAGTGTATTGACGCCCTAGGGGCGTCTTTAGCAGCGAACGTGTTAATTTCAGCTCTTAATTTCACTTATAATATTATTATATCCTTTATTTTCCTTGCTTTACGTTTAATATTTTCATTATTGGATACTATGTTTGTTTCAAAGGTGAAGTATATAAATCTCCGCAGTGTGAATACATTTTATCTTTCACATTTTGAAAATATAATATCAACTAAGGTTTTCATTTTATATGATACGGCATTGTTCATTTCTCTGCTTCATTTTTTAACACGATTATGTTCTTGATTTTAAATTGCCCTCGGTCATAAGACACATCTCTTTTATTTTTAAATACCATTAATAATAAAACAAAGTACAAAAGCTTTATTAAAATTAAAACATATAATAAAAACGTAAAAAGTATTTTAAATTCAATATCGACTTTTTTCTCTTATTTGTGATGGCGGTAGGCGTGGCAAAATAAGACACGTTTACTCCACTTGACCTCTCCCTACGGATTGCAAAAAAGGAATTCGGAATTCCAAAAATTCCAAAATTTGCGTTTGTATTTTTCCAAATTTAAGACGAATTTCGGTATTCGAATTTGGATTTTTCACGTAAAACAACATCCGAAACTAAAAATTACGAACAATTTTTTTTTTACTAATATACGAAAGTAGAAATTTTTACATTCGTTCAGAATTTTATAGGGCCAAACCTAAAAAAAACGAAAATTCTCAAAATTTTGAAAAAAATCCAGATTACTACGAAAATTCTGAAAATGTTGAAATTCGAATTTTATTTGTAGAAATTTGTAATCCCTACCTCTACCCCGCTTTTTCCAGCTTGCGTAACGGGTGTCGTATTTTAATATCAATTATAAGACCACATTGATTATAAGACCAACTGCAATCAGAATAATAGTTTTTAGAAGTGCGTCTTACACAATTAAGAAAAACGGTAAGTATTTTTTTCATGTTAAATAGTAATGAAGATGATCAGGCAACAAGGGTTTGCAAGATTTTTGTGTTAAGTAAAATAAAAAGAGAACATTTACAGAGATTTGTAGGTATTAATTTGTCTAGATATGAATAGCTCTGTGCCACGTTTCTCGGTATTTTATTTGATTGTGATATCATTACGCATCGTTTTAATAATCTCTTTTTCGTCTTCATTTTAATATTCTATGCGGACGTTACGCCAATGTTTAGTTACAAGGTAAAACTGACAATTTAATAAAATGGACCCAACTCAAAGACCAGGTGCGACAGACGTACGCGGCCCACTCGAGCGAGACAGGGACAGAGGCAATAAAACCTCCACCTGGTTGGACAATCACAGGTAGGTGTCGCCGATCTGCATTTCGCTCGACGACATCGGTGCAATAACTCAAAATTTAACTCGGTAATAATAAAGATGTGACCCTTAAAAATCAAATAAACATTTACGATAAAATTATGTTAGTGTTGTTGGTAACGCGCGCTTAATAATCTGTCTTAGATTTTTAAAATCTTAAAAATGCAGGACTGGATGCCCATTGGGTTGAGCAATTGTATAACAAACAATTCTCGTGAAAAAATAATCAACTCGTTTTCACATTTTGGAGATCCATATACTTCACGTTCGGAGTGGATACCTTCACACGGTATAAAAAAACACAAAGCAATAAATTGGTTATTATTATTTACACCAATTTTTTGTGTGCCATTGATTTGATAAATACCCACAAATAATTTTAGAAAAATTGAACAATTATTGGCCATAAACATTTAAAAACTTGAAAAATAATTCTAGTTATAGGATAAATATTGACGAATCTCTTACTGATATATAACTAAGAAATATTTTACGTTTTTTTTATTTACGTGACAATAACGTAGCTAGATGCTTATCAACACAAAAGCTTTAATCTCCAATACAGAAATGGTATACAATCTCAACCTTTTGTGTGCCTATTTTAAGATTCTGTATTTATTCTCGTGTTGATTGTATTTATCGTTTATCGGGCGGGCAAAATTGTCAAGAACTTTGAACCTACTCTAAGCGTATCAATGAAGATAGCTACTCTAAAAAATACCCTAAAAAGAATTGTGTGGAAAATAGAAAACACCCTCAATTTCGATGGAAGGCTTTCGTACTAAAAACTGACAATGTAAATAAGTATTTTGTTCAATAGAAACCATTAAAAGTTTTCATGAAATATAAATAGAGATCACTTAACTGATTCTAAATCATTGTATTTATCTGTTAACTATAAATGAAAGTATTTCTTTTAAGATTTTAAAGTTTGGTCCTAAGGAAAACGATACTCGAATGTGTACTTAAATATAAGAAATCAATTATATTGTAATCTATCTATTGATTAAGGTAATTTAATTCATTTTAATATTCGGTAAAAATAGTCGATTTTTATATGTGCTGATGATATCCACACATTGAAAAAATGGCATGTTTCATAAGTTTAATAAAGTATACAGATCTGCATAAACATACGAAAATCCAATCTTTACATCTTTAACTCACTTATGAACAAAACAATATTTTTCAAACTGAATCAATTCCAGCTATTTCTGGTCAGTTTTACTTAATTCTAAATTTTAAAAAAATAATGTTGCATTTAAGGTATAGTATCAGGTCTTTTTTGTATCCATCATGGTTATTAAATATGATAAACTGCATTTTTCATTGCTCTCGCCATTTAATGGACTTAACGTCGTTTGATATCAGTAAACACATATTATATTCAATTCTCTAAATGTTCGTTTCGTTAAGTAAGCTTAGATAAGATAAGTAAGATGGTATCTCCAGTAGATTCTTAGATGTGGTGGTACGATTTAATGTGCGTCGCTATACTTAGATTAGCCATGTGTTGAGGATGCTCCGAGAAAATTTAACTCATATTTTTTTCAAGCTAACCAAATTTCAGCGATCTAAAAGGCTGTTAATATTCAGGACTAGATACCCATTCGATTGAAAAACTGTCTGACAACAAATCTAGTGAAAAAAATAGTCTGTCAAGATGTTTTCACACTACGAAGATCAATATTCTTTACTTTAAGAGTGGATATCTTCACACTGTGTAAATCAATATGGTAGTTCAATTTATATTTTTAAAAAGCGTTTTCTATTTGTTTTTTTAAGCATTAGATATAATTTTAAAATATATCATTAGTATGGAGAATGTTTGATGTTAATATGAAACATAAATTATGTTTATTTCTTAACCATTATTCAATTCAATGAAAAACCGTTAAACCCACAAGATTACAAGTTACTGTAACGCAATAAGATAAGACACTCGTTTATTGATGAATTTAGTAATATTTTATCGAGTTACCGCTACATTTTCTTATTTTGTTTCACAAAATTTGGCTTCGGAGAGACATTGGATATATCAATTAATTATATAAAAATAACAAATCCAAAAGACATAAAATAAAATATCAACATAATTTAATCTCTATTTTGAAGTTAAAATTAAATAAATAAATCTCTATTACTATTTTGGCCGTTTTTTTTTATTTATATACGAATTAATAATATATATCCAAGTTCATCAATTCCCGTCCATCAAACAGTATAAATAAGAAATCATTTTTTTCTACATCCGTTCTAAAAATGGAGCATAAGAATTCTCGCAGTGGAAAACATTTCCACTTTAAAAATGTAATATATCGATTTTCGCGACGTGAATACAAATAGATTTTTTTCATGAGAATTGGTTTTCAGTCAATTGTTCAATTGATTGGTCTTATATTGGTTCTGTATTTTCTTTTCCTTTTTTCAGCAGTTGTGAAAACTGAACCCGCTACCTTGGCCTCCAAATCGCACTCGCTATCCTTTCAGCTACCACACATAAAAGATATCAATATATTGTACAATACAAATAACTCATACTTGGACTGCTTTTATATCATAATGACCATAGTAAAACTGTCAAAATAGATATCTGATTGTATCAAAGTTTCGAGCTGAAAAAAATATAAATTATGTATTTGATTAGTTTTTTTTGTAGGAATTAATTTGTTAATATTAATTTGTTCTCATATATCGACAAACTCTTTGTAAAATATTTTATAAAATTGAGCACCCTGTTTGAATATATAGCCGAGTTTGGAAATAAAATCCTTCGTATATGGTATACCGTGGCGCTGTTTTTCAAAGAAGATACCACAATCAATGACGGGAGGAAATTGCACCGCATTCTAGGCAGGCGTTACATGGCTTTATTTAAGTCGCCTCTTCGATATTATCATCGCACCGAATTTTATACGAAAAGCTCTCTGACACGTAATAATATTCTCCCGTACTAGGAAGCTTAAAAGCTTTTTACGGAAGAAAGCTTCGATATAAAGTACTCTAAAAGTAATTATGTAATACTTTTGGGTTCAATAAATCACTTTTTTAATATATGTCACTTAAAATAGTATAGAGGTGTTATACTATGGAATATTTTCTCGCTGTTACATTAAATTGCCATATTTTAATTTTTATTTACGTATTACTTACCAATAGCTTAGAAAAGTTTAATAACAAATACCGATTTACTAATAAAGATCATTATTAATAAATATGTACATTGTGGACTTATTCAATTTTGAGACATCAACTTCTTTAAAGTGTAAGACTTCATTTTGATGCACATTATTTTGATAAATTTATCACTTAAGACTTTCATACATGCACATACAGTAAATAATATATATGGGTTATGGAAAAGAAAAAGAACGCCACAGCTTCATTTCGATTATCGCAATATTCCATACACAATATAAATATGAGCGTAGCTGGTAGCGTGCGCGCCTGGCAATGCCGCGAATGCGGGTTCGATTCCTCATCTGTTGGATTTTAAAATCCAAAAATACAGGGCTGGATGCCCATTTGGTTGAGTAATTATCTAACAAACAATTTTCGTGTAAAATAATCTGTGAAGTTGTCTTCACATTACGGAGATACATGTACTCCTCTTTCGGAATGGATACCTTCACACTGTGTAGATCCATATGCTCCATTTTAGGAGCGAATATGGTATAAATATTAAATTCAATGGGTATTAAGTTTTTCCAAAATAACTTTTTATATCAATATTAAATTCGGTAAATCAAATATCTGTTTTAGTTTTGGTCCTATTAATATAATATATTAACTTCGGCCCAAAATCATTATTTATACTTTTTTTTGCCTCTTTTATAGTTTGTTCTATGTGGATTACGTTCTTTTTTCTTCTCAAAATCGATATTATATAAACTTAATTAACTGATTTAAAAAAAAATTATGTTTTTTTTATCTTTTATTATTTCTTCATTTATATATTATGATATGATTTTTCACATTTATTTGTGACGATTACCATATTTATATTATTTTAAATAACTTATATCCATAGTGTGTTTGGTTAAGCAAATAATAAAACCACTAATAATATGTTCGCTCACCGCCCACATATAATGTAGCCTGAAGATGCCGAAAGGCGA